>AP025059.1:30388812-30675071 GCA_036186865.1 Eustoma russellianum | reverse complement strand
TTCTTCCTCTCCTTTTCCTCTCCTTCTTCTCCCAGGCGGTTCCTCCCTCTCCTTTTGTGTTGTAACTGGCGACCCTCTCCCTCTCTTGGGGAGTTATACTCAATGTTGTAACTCCCCATCATTTAAGTGGGGAGGGGCATTTTGGGCACTTTAGTCTACTTTTTCTTATTTTCAGCTTTTGCCTATTTATCCATCTATATTTTATTTAACCAAGCCTCATAAACTTATACAATTAGATAAATTGTATTTTAAGTTGTTTTCTAATTATTAAAAGTCAGACTTAAAAGTTACGGGGTATGACAAACACTCTGTTCCATATAACATGCCGGCCACACTAACACCCTATAAAATTTTTCCTTTTATTTAGTTGAAAAATTCATGTCACATAGCACCCCTGATGCTGCCTCACTTACACCAGCCTGCCTGAATCGGTGTGTTACATCATTATCTATGTCCTCATCTTGCTATATAAATGATCCTAGATACTTGAACTTACTTACCTTTGGGACCACTTGACCCTCGATGGTGATTTGACTATTCTCATCGTCGGCTGCGCCGCTGAAGTTGTAGTGCAGATACTCGGTCTTAGAACGAATAATCCTTAAGACTTTTCTCTCTAAAGCACCTCGCCACTCCTCTAGTCTCATGCTCAGTTATGTCTACTTTCCGCAGCTAATACAATATTGTCAGCAAAAAGCATACACCATGGGATTGTCTATTGGATCGCCTTTCACAACTCGTCTATGACAACTGCAAAAAGAAATGGGCTTAAAGCGGACCCTTGATGGAGGCCTACCTCCACCGAAATGAAGTCCGTATTCCCTACCGGCGTATCAACGGTTGTTTTCAACATAGTATACATATCCCTAATCATGTCTATAATATTCATAGGAACCCCCTTTGAAGTTGAAGAATCACTAAAGATAAAAAAATGTTAAACTTCACTTGGGTGTGTATAAGAAGAGAGTTTGTAGAGACCTGATGAGTGTAATATGAATGGTACAGAAAAGTCATATCATCAAGAAAACAAGAATGTGGAAGAATAAAAGGATCAAGTTTAGAAGATTTTGCTAGTTTACGTAGTTCGATGTGGTAGTTTACTCGTTTCGTCGGTATATTTCATATGGTTTATCATGGTAGTTCATTCGGTTCGTCAAGATAGTTGATACGGTTCAGACGTCGTGGTTGTCATACACTGATTCAAACTCGGTAAATGTATGATCATGCTATAAAAGATGAAAGACTATGAGAAGAAATACTAAAGAAAAACGAGTTAATTAAGGGCCAGATAAAATATATGAGTCAAAGGCCAAAGGCAAGGTTCAATTAAAAGTTTAAAAGTCAAGTTGGTATTGTCAAGTCAAGGAAAAAACAAATGAGTGATATTGTATAGTGATGGTTAAAAAAAGGCCCGTCTTTTTTTTTTCTATTAAACACGTAAAGCTCATTCCTTGCCGATTCAATATGCAGGTATAAAGCATAATAGACGTGTAATATAAGTCAAGTGAAAAATGATAGATTGAGTATGTTTTCCATTTTGTTTTATCGTAAGTGATGATGTAATGTAAAATTTTTATGTTTGGAAAAAGAATTTACGGTTTAAGACAATAAATTTGTTAGAAGATAGATACAAGAACAACCAGAAGAATGAACAAAGTAGATGGCTTGAGGCGTGTATAAATATTGTCCGTAAGGAATATTTGCCCCCACTAGTTGATGCATGCTTATAAACAAATTTCCTCCTAGGATATAACAGTCAAACAATCTTTTATCCTCAGCAAATAGGATAGAAATTCAATAAACTTTCACTTGAGAATTTCTGAAGTTGGGAGAAGAGTTTAGAATATTTGATCTTGAACAAGGAATTAGAATATCTTGAAATGTGTTAAACATACCTTTATATAGGCATTCTACCTCCATTTTAGACATTTAAATCGTCCTTGGGTGGTTAGAAGAAGTTCCATGGTGTAAAAGTTGCAACTTTAGATGAAAAGTTACACCTGCTGGCACATCGATCGATCTATGTATCGATGTCATCGATCGATGTCTCACAATAGCTTTTAACTTTTCATCCAAACCACTTCGATCAATCTATGTATCGATCGAAGTCACATCAATCGATCTATGTGATCGATCTATGTTGGACAGAAGGTTTTAACTTTGCACTCAGAGTACATCGATCGAATGATGTGATCGATCTATGTGACATCGATCGATCAATGTCATCGATCTATGTCCGGCATAATACTCAACTTTATTTTGGATCGATCCAACTAAGACATGGATCGACTCGAGATGTCTCTGAACTTAAAGCAATTTTGCCTTCACCATTGAGCAAGGTGAACTTCAGACAAATACTTCCCAGCATATAACGGCTTACTTTCTTTTGGTTGCTCTCCAAGAGAAAGTTTGAACTTGCCCGTAGAAGTGATTGTTGTTAGAGGAAAAAAGAGAAGAAGAAGAGAGCATAAATTTCCTGCATAATTTCTCTAAGGTTTCATCATCTTCAAGTGTTTTTCTATCTCTATCTTTAACATGTCAAAGCCTTCTTTATATAGGCTTCAAGTGGTTAATCAACACCTTAAAGACACCTTTTTGCAGAGAATTTAACCTCCAAGTTGTTTGGTAATCGTTGGTTATCATTCTAATTGAAAGGAGATGTCATATGGTGCAAGAGTTGCATCTTTTATTAACATACGGACACTTTAGGCGCCTTATGTAGGCGTTCGAAGTGTTTTGAAAGCTTGCTCGAATACTTCGAACGCCTACATCGGGAGCTTCATGTGACATCTAACGCCTGTACAAGGAGACATCAGGCGCTTCATGTAACATCGAACGCCTGTACAAAGCGACATCATGCGCTCCATGTGACATTGAACGCCTATACAAGGCGTTCGAAGTGTTCTAGAAGTGTTCCAGAATACTTCGAACACCTACATTAGGCGCTTCAAGTGTTCTGGAACGCTCCCATTTCCTTCTATTGTTCATAAAACACTCCAAACTTCATCTAATCTCCTATCAATAGGTCACATAACATTATACAAGGTTGGATCATAAGATTTAAAGTACTTTTAAGTACTTTTCCAACAGAAGTATAAGCGGTCGGATGTACGCAACCATATCTATGTGTTAGGAGATGGTTTAATACCATGATCTTTACTGTTAACTTAAAAGCCGAATATTACAAGCGTGGCCCCTTTTTTAGAGTTTTCTCCCTACTTTTTACTGATTAAACTATTAAAATTCTTGTCAGTCATCTTTTTCATTCCACCGCTAAATAACTAATAAAGAAAATGAACTGAAACGTTTGTAGAATATAAACTTTATTCAAGGTAAAAAAATTTATGATGTTTTCCACTTTTGAAGAATTCGTCAAAAGTAGTACAATATAAAAATTATAAAAATCTAGAAATGCTCGGGCATTTGGATTTGCTCTGACACAGGAAGACTTGAGTGGAAGAACTGACAAGACATTCTTAGTTGGTATTTGAATTGATATATTATTTTAAAAAGATACAAGTCGAACTAGAACATCCGTAGCGTAGAAGCAATACTATTGTTTAGGTTTGAATGTTAATTGTATGAATCCGATCCAATTGAATACAGAATTATATGTTCGATTTGCAGTGTGTTTCTTTTGTGGATTATCTTTTAACGTTTTATCAATCTAAAAACGATTGAGTTCATAATTTACATCTTTTATATAGCTTTATCGGACTAAAACGATAAAAATTTGTGAGTAAAGAATTTAACCTTTTAGTCAGAAGACTAAGAAAGAATGGCGTTTAAACAGATAGCTTCTCAAGTCGATAGAAAAAAGACTTAGAAAACTGCCGGTTGCGGCACACCAACGAAGACTACTAACAAACAAAGAAAAGGGCCGTCGACCCCCATAATCAGAATAACACCAACCTCCCCGACAATTTCCCATGCTTGAAGTAATTATAAAATAATGCCTCCTTTTGACGTCATGGGTCACTACATTTTGTTCGCATTCACACACTTCAAGCCTACATTGACTCTTAAGTCTATCTAGAAAAGCATGCCCGGCTCTTTTACGTTACTGTCGGAATTTTGTCATAATATTTTGTAGAGCCAATGAGATGAAGAATAAAAGTGGATATAATCTCTCCAAAAATACAGCAACTATAGAGATATAATCGAACAGAAACACGAATAAGAACACCAACAATTTTTAGCGTGGAAAAACCTCCCAAAGTAGGAGTAAAAAACCACGGGACCTGTAGACCACTTAAACGATCTTCACTATAATCAATAATGGATACAACCAAGTCTCTCTAGGCACAGCTAGAGGAATAAAACATTATCAAGATCATCCAAACAATCTTGGAACACAACAAGATACAAAAGAGGAACAAATACAAAGCTGAAATTTTCAGACAGAAAATTTTAGTCTCGGGAATGCAGAAATCGGACTCATCTAGACATCTCCAAAACACATCTTCACTGTTCAGAATGTACTACTGCGTCTTGGAAACAATGTATCAAAATATGGTGACGATCCAACATTGCAATACTCGGAAAATATAATTTTTCCGGAGACTGACAGGCTGCCCAACACCTACGAATTTTACTCTTCCTAGCTTGTATTTGTCTCTTATTTTTCTTCTTGTTTTCTTGTTCTCTCTTGCATTTGTTCCACACAACACCTCTATTTATAGTGTTCCATCTTGTGTCTCTTCAATGCACAAGGCCTTCCTAGAGTCTTCCAAGCAATAATCATCCATGGAGAACCAAAAACACCACTCCAACTTCCTTTGTTGGAACTCTTCAATGTAATAATTTCTCTGACTCCAAACATAGGGACTCTCCGACTATGAGGGATTCCCAACACGTTAGGCTGCTAACTGAGTAATGCGTCAAACGTTAGGCTAATAAGTGAGATTCTCTCCTCTGATACTCACCTCGGTATTGTACCTCGGATCGGCACTTCTTCACTTCTCCATTTCAGTTAGACGTCTCAGCTCCGTATGGTACCTCGGCTAGTGACTTTGCTTATTTCTGCGGACGATTCTTCAACAAAGATGCCCCTCTTGATTTTCTGGACAAACATCCTAATACGACCGCAGCTCTATTTACATACTAGAGACCAAATTTTGCATAATTATTACTGCCCATGGCATGGTTTAACGAGACTATATAGACTACTAAGAGCCTACATCTATTTAGCCACAGGGCAGATAATAAAAATATGAACAAGTAGGGGTGTACATGGTCCGGTTCGGCCGGTTTTTGATAATCTTATAGACCAAACCGTTTGTTACGGTTTGGAAAACAGAAAACCGAAAACCGGACCAAACCAGTCAACGAACCATTTGACCGGTCCGGTCTGGTCCGGTTTGGTTTCAGTTTTTTTCGGTTTTATTCACCTGAAACATTGATAACGTCGATTAAAAAAAATTGAAATTCATAATCAAAATAGAGGACAAGTTTTCTTCCTGATATGATTTTTCTCAAACAAAAAATAAAACTATACTCCCTAAGTAGAATACTATTATACCTTAATTTATCATAGAATACTACTATACTTTAATTATCATAGAATATTACTATACCTTAATTTATCATGTCTCTTCAAGAAACTCATACTAGAATAAACTACACAAAGTACCAGACCCTCAACAAAAAGAAGGATTAAGGTGATAAAGTAGTTTAATCGAAAAACCATCTAAGTATCCTTAATATTCAATAAAGTAATCAAATTATTTGCATACAAAATAATCATTCAAGTAATAAAAATTCAATTCTTTCATACTTTTTGGGATGATAAACAAAGTGTGGAAATAATTATACTCTAAAAATATATAACGTATAATCAAAATTATATATATTTAATATAACCGGTCCGGTCCGGTTTATACGGTTTGAAATTCTTAAAACCGGAAACCGGACCAAATGAAACAGTCCGGTTTTTAGCATTTGTTAAACCGACCGTAAAACCATGGTCCGGTTTTTTACGGTTTGGTTTGTGCGGTTTGGTGCGGTTCGGCCGGATTTTAAAAATGATGTACACCCCTATGAACAAGGTCTGCCAATAACCTGCATCCTTGTTTGTCTCTCACATCAACTATTACAAAAGAAGCTCAAGCTTTCCAAGGACGGCTTCCCTGATACAACAGAAAGCTTTGTGTGTAGCTTCACTCATTATATTGTTTAACTCCTTCGTACGATCATGTCTATTGCTCAAACTTAGGTCTTTATTCCGTAATCTAGTAATGAAGGGGTCACAACATTTGGTAACCCAGAAATTGGAAAAATCAATCAAATAATTCAGCGGAAAGAGACGCATCCGCAAATATTCAATGATAAGTAAATGTATCACACCCGCACCACCCACTCCCATGCCCGCCCCCGGCCAAAATTATTTTTTAAACTTTTTTTCTAACTCATATTTAACGCTCCGACCACCCCCGCCGTCTCCTCTCCCACCCCCACGCCCACTCCAAAAAAGACTTTAAAATTTTTTTCCGGGCCCAAAAAGAAAATGACAATATTTTTTGTTAGGTTATCATGGGGTTAAATTTTCTAAGAGAATTTCTCTTATGTGTTGAATGTTGGAGTAGCGCAAATGACGATGTGCATGAACATCTACAATATCTCATGCACGATATTAGAGATGCTTTTGAAATTATGCCCGGGGGTGGAGGTGGGGTGGTACGAGGTATGGAGAGAGAAAAAATTTCCTGACTTTTCTTAGACCGGGTTTTGGGGTGCGGGGGAGAGGGAATGGGGCGCTGTGCAGGGTTGGTCGGGGCGTTATGAGCGAGTTCACAAAATTTTAGAAATTTTGTTTTGCGGGAGGAGGGGAGGGGGTGGGGTGAGGGAGCGCAGGGATGGTCGGGGCATTATAGGTGAGTTAGAAAAAATTAAAAAATATTTTTTGGCCTAGGGGCGCGGGGGTGGGGGGAAAGGGGGTCGGGAGGGCTGGGGCGTTGGGGGTAATTTTTATTATTTTTGTCTTTTTTCCTAATTTTTTGATTTTTAAAATATTTTTAATTAAATTTTACACTTTTTAGAATTTTTAAATTCTTTTTAATCAATTTATTCAAATAATACAATTTTATTTTTTTAATTAAAAGGGTCACCACGTGGCGACTACTGATTGGTCTGAGAAAGTCAATGGTTAGTCAACCGTTAGTCAACCGTTAGTCAACCGTCACCAAGTTATTAACTGAGCCATTATCGACAAAGACTGGGTGTTAAGTGAGTTTCATCAACATTAGGCTGCTAACTAAGTAATGCGCCAAAAGTTATGCTAATAAGTGAGATTCCCTCGGTATCAGAGATAAGAGGCATGCTGAACTGAGTTGTTAAGCTGAAGTGAAGTAGAAGTAAAGGAGTGCCGAGCCGATGTGCCAAGCCAAGGCGATGACAGAAGTAAAGTGCTCAAGCTAAGGAGATGAAGGGCCGAGCTAAAAATATGCAGTGTCGAGGTAAAACGATACAATGCCGAGGTAATGTGATAAAGCACCGAGGTGAGGAAGGGTTAGAATCAAGATGTACCAAGCCAAAATAAGAAATGCCAAGGTGATCTAAAATGAGAAGAGCCAAGGTGATAAAGTGTCTGAGCTGAAGGAAAGAATGCCAAGTCCATGTGACAAAGTGAAGGCACTAAAGGTGAACATCAATGACGGGATGCCGAGCTGTTGAGACGGGGTAAGGGCAAAGACAAACGAGTGTATCAAGCTGTGGTGAGAGAATAATATTACAATTCAGCCTCCAATTTATCCTCTCCTATTTTACACTACAAACTTCCATATTTTACAATGTGTGCTTCCTAAATGCTTTAAACACACGCTTTCATGTTCTATACTCTGCGCATCTGAAACTCAGACATGGTATCAGAGCAATGAGCTCAAGAAGGAGCTGTGAAGAGAATACGTGTGGCCAATCTTTGTTAAAACCTCTTTTTAGAAAACTAACCTGGCCGAGATTTTATCAGTTGCTAAAACTCTTTCAAAGCTCTTCACCCTTCAACTTCACACCATTTTCAAATCTTTTACACTGGCCTTTGAAGAGCCTTTGCCTTGAGCAGAAATCTTCGACTGCACACTTTGTTTTTAAAATCTTTTTCAATAAGCTGTGAAGGGCCTTAACCTTGTGCTGAAATCTTCAATCCAACATGACTTTAAAAATCTTTTGTTTTCAAAGAGGCTGTGAAGAGCCTTAGCCGCAGTGCTGAAATCTTTTCCAAATAGGACCAGAAGAGCCTTATCCGCCGGACTGAAATATTTTTCAATAGATGAAGAAGAATCTTAGCCGCCGAGCTGAAATCTTTACAGGTCATGAAGAACCTTAGTTGTCAAGCTAAAATCTTTTTCAATTGGTTTTGAAGAACCTTAGGCACCAAGATAAAATCTTGCGAGACTTACATCTCATTTCTTGCAAATTCTTGCTTCATACTTTACTTCCCGCATTGAATTTTTTAAATGAGAAAAGATAAACCATTCGTTTGTGTTGCTTGGTAGGAACGTGTTCAAGTTTCTCAAGTAGCACATCCTTTCGATATCTTCTTCTCAGCTGACTATGAAAATGTTTCTTAACATCTTGGTAAATATGTTTCTAACTTTGCTTTATTGACTTTGAAGTTCCTTGGCATAAATTCAAAATATTCTTCTTAAACAGGCCTTGATGAGCCTTGATATAAAACCGAAATCTTCCTTTTGAATAGGCAATGAGAGCCTTGGCCAAAAAGCTGAAATCATTAAGAGGTTACAATATCTTAATATCAATCAACTTGTTATCCAGAAACAAGCTTGATTTCATGTTCTTCAAATATTGGTCTCAGTGTCATTTTTCAAAACTTTGTACATATTTCGATGTCAACCTAAGTTCCGTTTCTTTAGAATAAATTGTATAAAATTTCTTGATGACGACCTAAGTGTCGTTTCTTCGTCTTCATAAATAGAGGTCGGCCAAAGTGCAACTCTCACCTAACTCTTCCAAGGCTATAGAGTCGGGGTCGTATTTCAACAATGGACATATATCCCTCTGAGCCATCTTCATTAGTCCAGAAGAGCCTTATAGAAAGAGCTGAAATCTTCACTTTAAGCCATCCGCAGAACCCTCAAAGACATACCAAGAAACATTGGAGAGACAAGTACAAGTTCCCTGAGGAAGCTCCAAATGTACCTACCAAATGTATATCGTCATTAGGCCAGAAGAGCCTTAGTTACAGAACTGAAATCTTCTTGTTAGGCGATTCGTAGAGCCTTGACCATGGAGCCAAAATCTATTTTTTCTTTAATAGGACATAGTGCTGAAATTTATCTTTTGAATTGGCATGAAGAGCCTTGACTATGATGCCGGAATCTTCTTGAATTGTTTGAAACGCCAATTAAAGGCTTTATTGATTGAACTCATGTTGCTCAAATATACACACTTGATCAAAGAATCTTTCAAAAATATACAAAATCTTTTTTCAAAATATGCTATTGAATCTTCAAAATATTTTTTGGTCTTGCTTGTTGAGTGTTAACTCAGTCCCTTCCTCATTTTTGTCTGGAAATTTTGAATATCAAAAAGAAGATAAGTACAGAGAGAGAAAATGGAGAGTGATATAATTGTTCAAGTGGGATTGATATGTCTTATCGTAATACAGTTGACATGTTTCCAACTTGCCCACTTGGAAACTTAACATTTAAATATAAAACATATATACCTTTTAATAATTTCAGGAATTTATGCCGCTACAAATGCCAAACAGAGTTGATGCAGAGCTGAGCTCAACTCAATTAGATTAAGTACTGAGCGATATAATCTGAAGGTAGGTAAATATTTTTGTTGACTACTTTGAACCATTGGAATCAGGTATATTTGGTTATTTACTTGGGAAGGTAAATTCTTTCTCAAATATCAGAGATTATGTTTATGTTTTAAAAATATGCTAAGAAAAATTTTATACCCTTCCCTGATGGACTATCTATTGACGAGCTGTGCATCAGTTCAGAAATAACCATGCATTTAATTATCTACAGTTCAGTCTATTCATTGATTAAAAATTGTGTTCAATATGAACTAAGATGAGCTAAGTACCATAATCATAGATGTAGGACCTGTATAGCACCACTAGAATGGGAGACTTGAATAGTAGGTGCGGAAAATTTGGTTTTTGTAAATATTTTGACCCAAAAATCTAACTTCTGAAAACAGTTTCTGTTTTCAGATCCTGATTTGAAACGTATGAAAGACCTAGTTACAGACCTTTAAAAATTCTGAAATTTGAAGAGATTCTACTCTCAGATGTTCTGAGTATCTCCTAAAAATTTCAGATTAAAATTCTATTCCTAACCCTTTGAAAATACGTTTGTGATCAGATTGCGCAAATCTGCCAAAAACAGTAATCTGATTTGAAAATTTTATTCCGATTAATTCGTGACTCTAAAAGGTCTGAAACTTTAATGACAAATCCCTTAATATGTGTATTGTACTGGGTGTAAACAGTTTTGAAAAATTCCTTTGGGAAGTATGTCAAATGCGGTGATGTTCTCAACCTTTGTAAATCTGAAAATCAGATTGCACTAGTCTCAGAACTATTAACTTTTGATTGACTTATACTTGTCCAAATGGATTGAGACTTGCACCAAATGAAACTTAAGAGGTGTGGCTATGTTTCTGCAAAGTTTTGTAACTTTTGAAAGTTGTTTATTATTTTTACAATTGTAAAGAAATCAACACAGAAACTGAAAACTGAAAGTAAAGTGCTGAAAGTAATGACACCAAGGATTTTATACTGGTTCAGTTAAATCAACCTACTCCAGTCTTCGAGGACACCTTCCTCGGTTATCACTAAAACTAAAAAACACTTTACCACAAGTTTTTCTGGAGTTACACACCAACTCCACCCTTTCACAAACAATACAATCAAGCACACCGATCACGAACACCACCACTGAACGGATGAAGATTTGATCACACCTTGATTAATCCTTTTACAAAAATTTGAACGTGTATGGTGGTCTCTCAAAGCCTATTCAATATGTTGAATATAAGAATAATAGGCTTGAGAGAAGAAAAAGAAGAAAGAAATGTAGAAGAATAGAGTAGAAGACACTTTTTGCACTTGATAGAATATGAGAGTTGTCTTGGCTTTGTTTGCTCTCTTCTCTTCTTTTTAATCACCCATGGCCGCCCCCCTTAGGGCTCTTCCATCCTTGAGAATTCTCTTTAATGTGCTTGGAAGATTACCTTGTGTAGATATGACACATCTTGCTCACTTGGCGCAACTTGATTGGATAAATGTCTTGGCTTTGCTTACTTGGCACTTCATGATTGGTCCAACATTGTCACCATTTAGTAGCTTTAAAAATCTGAGATCAACATCTAAAACATGTAAAAAATAAGGTTTAAAACATTTCCAAATAATCTACAATTAATCCCTACAAATTTGGAAGCAAATTTGTCACCATTCAAGACCAAAAAAATCGGCCACCACATTGTCTCACATGCTGAATTTTCAGCATATGTTACATTTGCTACAAAGTTTGAATTGTTACCTTGTATAGCTTCCTCCATTATGTAACTAACCTTGTGTGTCTTATTATCCACCAATCAAGATGCCAAATAAGCTCCACATAAGCTCCACCAAGGCTGAGATAGGCGTGTAACATGTATTTAACATGTGCTAGATTTCACTTTTGTAAACTTTGTCAAATATTGCACAATAATTACACATGTATGATATATTCCAATCAGCCCTAATTTTAATATTCTAGTACACTTTAACATGTATTGAATGTGTAAAAATTGTCTAGATGCATGTTACATATCATGTCAAAAACGTTCCATGTGTTGTGTTCGTAGAAAACCAAATTTTTGACTTTTGTTGATTACGCGATTTTTCTCCGATTAAATTCAAACTTTTTGCACATGTTATATATACATTATGTCACACATAATATACATAAAATAAATTGAATATTTAGTTCTAATGGCTGATTAAAGTGGCGCCCCATGTGACAACAAAGGTGAATTTGGAATCTCCATAATTTGGCCTTAATTGGGATGATTTGTGTGTGCCAACATGGAATGATTTTATGGCTGAATATACCGTGTGAGGTACGAAATTTTTGGCTCTTTTTAGAGTATATGGGCTATCCATTTATATATGGCAAGTACGTGACACGTTGACGAAGTTTCGGTAGTCACCCAATACGACAATTTTCGGTTTGCAACCTTGTAACGTGTCGTAATAATTTTGTCATTACCATGACTTATATAATATGATATAAGACCTGAATATACTCATAAATATAAGGTAAGTATAGTGGTGTGATGTTGACGTACGTTTGTAATATATGTAACGTGTCGGTAGTACGTCGAAATATATGTGTATTTTGTCTTTTTATAAAAAATCTGAATATATATATATATATATATATATAATGTGTATATCAAATGGAGAGGAGACTTTCCATGTTTCAATTTATTGCCATCATGCTTTCTCCAAATATATCTCCATTTAATGAATTAGTTAGTTCATTAGCTTAAGTACTTTAGTTTATTGATGGTGGCACCTGAAAATAGTTCAAACACAACAAATGTTTGACATTTGATGTAAGCTTTAAAACTTCATGGCTTGTTAGCACGGCAACATTATATATAAAGTATATAAGGCAAGTTTGTCACAAAAACGTGCCAAGTAATAAATTTGTCATACATTTCTTAAAACACGCAGTATTTAAAACATCTATTTGTAAATCACTCAAACTCTTTTTCTCAACAATAGAGGCTTTATAGCACCTGTGCACCCTATAATAAATTAAGATCAGCAATAACATGTGCTGACCTAAGTAGATTATTGGAGTGCACACCCTATGTATGCTTAAAAGATAAACTAAGAGACAATTATGTCTAGTAATGTACATTATGACTTTATTATCCTTGAAATTACAAAAACAGTTACACAACTATATTTGTTTGAATGTTTGGACATGTAATTATAAAACTGAAATACCTCTGTTAAGTGAAATGGATTTACCTTTAACATGTGAACACATATTCTTGAATATTTGTTTTTTAGACATAACAAGTTTTAAAAGGGTTACATTCATTCTGTTCAGATTCTACAATCAAAATCTTGCATATAAGTTAAAATATACTGATGCATGTTCGATTGTACAAATGAATGTTTCCAAGTTTTGTCCAAAGTTTTCTTTAGGTACTCAATGAGAGCAGCTAGCCGACCACAGTTAGAAGCAGACGAAGGAGAAGTCAATCTTGGTTGTATTCATTAATACACCAAGCTTGACGGGGAGTGTTGGTGAAGTCTGTAGAAGATGTCAATCTTGGTTAGGATACAATGCCGAGGAATATGATAAGTGCCGAGGTGAAGAAGGGTTAGGATCAAGATGTACCAAGCCAAAATAAGAAGTGCCGAAGTGAGCTTAAATGAGAAGGGCCAAGGTGATAAAGTGACTGAGCTGAAGGAAAGAATGCCAAGCCGAGGTGACGAAATGAATGCACTAAAAATGAACAGCAATGACGGGATGCCGAGCTGATGAGACAGGGTAAAGGCAAAGGCAAACAAATGTAGCAGCCTATGTTGAGCATAGTAACGACAGCAGAACAAAGATATTGACTGCGACAACAAAGAGACACCATTGCTGAACTGGAACAACTTAGATAAGTACAAGAATCTTGGAAGCCGCACTGAAGAGATGAACAGTGCAATGACACAATCCAGAAAATACGAAAAAGAGATGTATTTTTACAAATATACTGCATACATCTACTAGCCCAGTACACTAAAGAAACAATTGTAAATAGAATATGACTGTTGGTAGCTTGAGGTTTCTTAACTCTTGCAAGCCTTATAAAAGGGCAAACACTTATACATTTAAATCGAGGAAGTCTGAATAATATTACAATTTGACCTCTAATTTATGCTCTCATATTTTATACTGCAAGCTCCATATTTTACAATGTATGCTTCTTAAATGCTTTAAACACACGCTTCCGTATTTTATACTTTATGCATATGAAACTCCGACTAGCTTCTTGGCAGCAGTCACTGAAAAAACCGAGAGAATATGAAGATGTTTACACATTTTGGGGGCATTAGCTATGAAACTTGAATGCTCGAGGTGTCAAGAAGAGAACGTTTCTAGAGTAATAATTGAAGGTGATGCAGCTAATGTTGTTACTAGGTGCACAATAGAAAAGTGTCATGCAAAGACTCCATCAGCAATTCTAATCAAGCAAGCAAAATCCTGAATGAGCCAAATATTAAAGACGAGAGCAATGCTGAGAAGAAGTGCTGACTTAAAGGAACAAAGTGATAAAGATATCAGTGATAGTGTGACAGACCGAGGAAACGAAGTAAAAACACAGTAGTGTGTGGACACAAGTGAAGCAGTGACGGATCGAGGTGACGAGTAGACAAAAGTGACGAGATGTAGCAGCATGATGAAAGCAAAGAAATGAGTACCGAGCCGAGGTGGTAAGCAGACAAAACAAAACAACGTCGTAAAGGGCACAACAGACCACGTCAGCAACGAAGCACGTGACAACTAAAGAAAGAGATAGAGAGGAAGCAGCTGGAAAGGAAGTTTAGACGGAAAAGTTTGTTAGAGGCGATCACTAGTTTTGTACAGTTAATATAACTAATATAATACATGTGTATATATGATTCCAGCTTATATATATACACACAACCTTTTGGTGTACATTTGCAAAGTCAATACATGAGATATTTTTTTCAGCATCTTCCTATGACAGTTACATTCTAAACTCTCTCTTTATCTTCTTCTGCTTCTTTGCTTTACTTTGTTTGTCTTCTGATAAAGCTGCTTCTTTGCTTTGCCTTTGCTTCCCTTGTGTTTTCTGATAGAGCTACTGGGTTTGGGAGATAAATTGGGGGTATCAATATGCACGAATATTATCGGCTCATAATCTGGCAACAGGCACAAAGGTCGCAATCGCATCCCTGCTTTAGAGTTATGTTGGTTGTTAGCCACAAAGAAAAACGGAGTTATTCTATTCTTTGTTTTGATACATCAGAAAGACTCAAACTCGAATATTAGTCCACAACTAAATTAAAAGCTTATCACCTGGAAGCTTAAGTCAACTTTATTTACAAATGACAAAGTGTTTACATACCAATGAAAGTTTATTTGTTTCGTCTCGTAAATTTATACTTGATTTCTGCTGTCACCGATCTCTTTTGTGAGAAACCTTTAAATATTATTGCAAGTCTTCGATGAGACTGATGTTACACCATAACTTTAGACTTGAAAATTCTTCTTTCGCTTAAATTTTATATAGTATTATGTATGATACTCTTTTAACTGTCAGAAAGCACTTTTAAATAAAAGGTGATCGGTTTTTACAAATAATTTTGTTATTTTATTAGAAAATGTATTCTCACCCCAGCGGACGGTGATAATAACCAGCTCACCATCGAAGGTCAAGTGGTATAACAGGTAAGTAAGTTCAAGTATCTAAGATCATTTGTACAGCAGGATGATGACATAGATGTTGATGTAGCACACAGAGTCCAGGCAGGCTGATGTAGATGGAGGACGGCTTCAGGATGCTGTGTGACAAGAATTTTCCAACTAAATTAAAGGAAAAATTTTGTAAGATGGCAGTGCAGCCGGCAAAGTTATATGGAACAGACTGTTGGGCCATCAAGAGGTCACAGTCACAGAAGACGGAAGTGGCAGAGATGAGGATGCTGAGGCAGATATGGACATACAAGGCTAGATCAGATCAAAAATGAGGTATTTCGAAAAAGGTTATGGGTGACTAGTATAACATATAATATAAGGGAGGGAGCCTGAGATGGTTTAGGCATGTCAAGAGGAGACAGACAACGACGTATGTCAGGACAGTTGAAAGCCTCATTGTAGAAGAGAAGGGGAGTAACGACAGATCCAAACTGACTTGGAATGAGCGGATTAGGCATCACCTACTAGATTTGCACATGTCTGAGCACATGGTTCAGGATAGATGTTCATGGAGGCAGATGATTAAGGTTAATAAGGTTTAGACAGGATACTGGAGCACCTTAGAGTATATTTAGGGGTTTACATACTATCTTCACTTTGGGTGGACTTTGCAATTTTTTTGTTTTTGTTTTTGCCTCTGTCTTGCACTATATATGCATATACACGTTTATAACTATTTTAATATTGGAAGCTTTATATTTATATTTACTGAATTCCCTCACTAATATGCTAGCACATCATATTCCTATTATTGTGTCACTTATGCAATTACATATAGAGTCGGGGGTCTCACTATAAACAAATCCTCAATCCCTTAGGATAGAGTTATTGTTTATCTGCCGCTCACCCTCCCCATATTTTAACGATAGCTTTTATTGTTGTTGGGATATACTGGATATGATTGATTGAAACATTCAATATGATATTTTTTTTAATCCTCGTAACTCCCTTTTATATAGTGTGTATCCGTTTTTACAAACAATGACATTATCTTATGGAAAAGTTATTCTCCTTTTTCTTTCTTATGGTCAGAAGTACGAGAAAGGGAACAACTTAGTCTAAAGGGTTAGAATGTGAAGTCATGATTATAATCAATGATAAAATCATACCCAAGCAGAAATATTGAGGACTAGTTCTATAAAATTAAAACATCCGGGCCTAAACGAAAAGCTTAGATATAAATAAATCTAACTAGTTAATAAATGCCACTTCTTCCCTCTCAAATATATTTTCATTCATTTTATTTTAGTTTGTTTAAAAAATATTGTCTAATTTCTAAAAATAGTAAGTATTAGTAAACAAAATTTTTATATTACACCTTCAATTAATACTTATATGCTTTTTCTATTTTACCTTTTTTTTACCTCAAACAACCATTAAAGGTATAGTAATTGTGACCAAAAGTGTGAATTTCTTAAATTACTGTAACTAAGACAATATTTTTGAAACGAAATAAATAAAACT
The DNA here is from genome assembly GCA_036186865.1 of Eustoma russellianum. NCBI lineage: Eukaryota > Viridiplantae > Streptophyta > Magnoliopsida > Gentianales > Gentianaceae > Eustoma > Eustoma russellianum. The sequence goes on along the minus strand of AP025059.1, from coordinate 30,658,137 downwards.
CTAACTTAATAAAGACACATCTTTCTCATTTTAACATTCTCACCTTCATCTATTTGCGACAAATGTTAATAAAGACACATCTATTCTCACCTTCATCTATTTGTGACAAATGATCTAACAAGAAGGGCATAATATTTATCAAGTTAAGTGTATATTTTCCAAGCTAGATTTTCTGCCTTTATCACTTCCGCAAATCTAATCCGAATTTTTAACTCTTTTTTTCATAAAAAAGATCATTTCCTATTTGCCATCGTGTATTCTAGTCCATTATCAACCAACTCTTCCCATCACCATTGTATGCAAGTTATGAAAGAAGAAGATTGTAATTATTATAATTCTAAGCATCTAGTAGCCTTTCTAAAAATATTGTCCCTATAATGTAGTCACATTTGCACATACGAAAGCATCTAGCTTCATGAGGGCGGACGGACCGTAAAATAACTAGTAAAGTTAGTGTTTTGTGACTTTGATGTCACGAGTTCGAGCTGCAGAAATAGCCTTATGTACAAAGCATAGGGTAAGGCTGCGTACATAGTGTCACAAAGCGATCCGATTCTTCCCCAAATCCTACTCAAACGTGGAAGCCTGTTACACCGGGAATGCTCTATTCTAAATTTCCTACTTACTAAGGAATGTTCCTTCTAATATAATGATTAAGCCATGTCATTTACGTTGACTTTGTATCTTAAATGAATGCAAAAAAGAAAACTCCGATAAGATTTTAATATTAAAAATAATAAAAAAAATATTAGAATTGGCCGTTTATTTTCATTCGTGCATTGTATATAATAAAATTGCATGCTTATTTTCATTCACGCATTTTATCTTCTTCTACTTCTCTCTAGATTTTGTCTGTCTTGCCCTTAGGATTTTTGCGTATGTACCTTTCTTCTTGTCGTCTATATATGAAGCCTTCAGACCGTTGACTTCCCCTTATCCTGATAAATTATATTATCTCTAGAAAATGATACGCACCATTGTTTATATAACCATCATATTATATGTGTATTTGATTAGTCATCTAGGCCTCTTTGTATTTCTATTTACGTACTTTACTGGATCTTTAGAAGGAGTCCGACGCCAAAAAGAAAAAAAAATAATGGCTTTGAAGCATAATACATTTTATTCTTATATTATATATTTCCTATCCCTCAAAATATACGTATACTTTGACTTTTCAGCTTATTGTACTTTATGCTATGTTAAAAGATCAAAGTAGACTTATATTCTATGACAAAGGGAATATAAATTATACAGTAAATTGTGTTCTATGTAAGCTTTCGCAGGTTTTATGAAATTGTTATTTAGGAATCCACTTACTAACCTCTAAGTACATCTCTTTTTTCTTTCCATAGTTTAAAATCAACATAAGTAAATTTTTTTTTTTTGGAGTGTGGGCAAGTAGCTTCACGTGGAAATGACAAACTGGAAAAGCCAAAAAATAAAATTCTAACAAAAGAAGAAAGGAAAAAAGAAAACTTGCAGCAAAATGCCATATCCTGGCCTTGAGGGTCTCTACTGTAGCGTTCCGCTCCTGAACCCTGGCATTGAGAACGGTGCACCCGCAGTAGTCTACACGAGAACTACAATGCGTCGTTCAAACTTCTTACATGTCAGAAATGACGTAGAAATTTTTCGCAGAAACGATAATTAAAAAGTCAAATTCAATTTATAGATAACCTCAATACGAAAAATAAATAATTGTTTAGGGCTGACGAAACCCAATGTATCAAATGGAATTTTAGAGGTCTAATAAAAATAGAATAAATATGAAATCCATAAAGTATCCCAAAAGATCTCCTCAAAGCTTCACCTGCCCAAGCTCGCACAGTCATACTTGTCCTCTACGAAAATATACTCGAACTCAGGCTCACCTGTGAAGGGAGTAGTAGTAGGGGTGAGTGGTTGAGAAATCACCCGTAGGTTACCCGTCTTTTTCCAGAAAGGAACCATACTCCCAGTAAATGTACACATAAATAAAGCAAATAACGCACACCTGATCCGATCGCAAAGTGAGCATATAATAAACACATATAATATATCGTCACATATTCATATGCAATATGTAACTTCATGATGCATGCCCTTTCACACTACCGTGTCACACACCCTATCGCATCAAATCACACGTCATGCTCTTCTATCCGTGTCATGCAATTCATGTTCTGGGGTCCTATCACACGCTCCGTAATGTGGAGTCAGCACACACGCTTCATATCACGAAGTCACTCGTCTCGAAGGGATGCACGTGCCATAAATGATGCTTATTTTCACACTTCCGTTTCTCGTATGTTGCATGCTCCGTTCTATATTGTGTATTACCTATATTGCGTAATTAACCTATATTGCATGGGGTTCATTACTATAGTGTATCTTCAACCGTTATTTTATCTTTCTAGATTTATTTTAGGTTTCTACACTTTATTTTATTTTTCTAGGTTTTCAAACACTTCATTCTTTTAGTTATTTATTTTTATCTTCCCCTACTATATTTTTTTTATCTTGCTTTAATTTTCTTTTCTTCTCTCTCCTTTTTTCTTTTATTTTAATTTATTTTAATTTTATTCAATGGGTTTCTAAATCTCTTTTTGTTAAATAATATTAATATTAAATTAATTATTTTTTCCGGCTCACTATTCCATTTTTCCTTTACTTTAATTATTAGAGATGTCATGAAAGTATTATTAGTTATCACTTATATTTCCTCTAACTTCTATTAATTTTTTCGTGGCTTTATACTATTTTATCTTTTTTTCTCCTACAAAATTTAATTATTTAAATTAATAAAACTTCAAAAATTAGGTAAAATATTTTAATTTTTGCATTGTATTTTTTTTGGAATTTAATTATAATTTTCTAGAATTTATTTGTATTTTTCTGGAATTTTAAAATAATTTTAATTAATTATTTTTGTTTATTTATTTTCAGAAATTCATTAATTTTTTTCCAGGTCAGCCGCATAATTTCTTTTTATATATATATATATATATATATATATTCAATTAAATCCTATTTTCTTCTAACCTTAATAAAATCTTTATTTTAACTTTGAATCGGCCCAAACCAATTGCATTTGACTCTGTTTAACGTGACACGCGCAATGCAACTGGACACGTCAATGCGTGTCCGGCTCGTGCCGTAAGGGCTGTACGTGGGTCCCACGCACCACCCCTGAAACGCATGCGTGACACACACGCCTCTGTCTAGGGCTGTTTTTCGATTTCCTGTCCAATTCTAACTTTATTTCAGGCTTCGTGACCTATTTCTAAGGCTATTCCTGCAAATTTCTATTTTATCGCGTAAAAATCCATTCTTTTAATTTCTTTTTGGGTCGTACGAATAACACCATCGCACACACAAATATACCCGAGCATACAAACATCATAGAGCAGCATATATACGAAAACAAAATAAAAATTAAAACATGCATGATTCAACACATGAAGTGCGGGCAATCCGACAAGTGAGGAGGTAACTTACCTTTTCGGACGAATTTCCTACGCGTTTCTTCTCTCTCCTATGGTGATAATGTTAAAACACAAGGGGCAGCCGGATGGTATTGATTTGAGGCATGTGTCTGTGTCTATATATATATATATATATATATATATATATATATATATATATATATATATATCAATATATAATTATATATGTACAAAGAACTTAGGTTTTAGTTTTTTTTCTTCCCTGAAGGCTGCAACTGGATTGCTAAGAATGAGTGCAGGGATGTTGCTCCAATTTGCTGGGGTATTCTCAGGGGTGGTCGGCTGGTTGATTTGGGAGCGTGGGATTAGATTTTAGGGTTTATATAAATATATATAGATAGGTTTAGATATAATTTTGGTATTTTCCTAATAGGTTTATGATATAATATAAGGTTAATCTTTTAATTCCTATTTCAATCCAAATACAACAAGATAGACATTAAGTATTATCATATACTTATAATTTCCTTTTCCTATAACATAATTTTTCTTATTCCCCTTCTATTTTTTTCTTCTTCTTTTACTTTCTTTCATCCCCCCACAAGAGGTGCGGGGTATAACAGATTTCTTCCCTTACAATAAGTTTCGTCCTTGAGACTTGCATGTTACATGATCAATAACCTAGTGCGGTTCTACTTAATCCATTTACCTATATAATGACCAAGCTAAATGTCCCTTGCGGCTTCTGATATGCTAACCACTATACTTTCTTGACATTGGACTAAGTCTTCAAATTTTTTATTGTATACATACAAGGTAATTTCTAAGTCCATTGTTCTCTACTCATTTAAGATCATAACCTACTCTTCTTATAATTCTAGAATCAAGCTTAGGGGTATTGTCACCTTACTGGGAATTCCATGACCCAATCACCAGTCTATAACGCACTTATATGCGTCATCGTTAGCGACCCTCTAAAATTTGTTCTTAGGTGTACTGCAATCTTTAAGTTAACATCTTGTTCACAAGACTCATCCATTAAATCGTATGTATTTTCGAAATATGTTTTACTCTAGTAAGAATCAATTTAATCTTCACTAGCATCCCCAAGATGATTCAGTTCTTGTAATGTTGGAACCCGTAAAAAAAGAAATTAAAAAAATAAAAGATAGTGTCTGTGTGGTTGACATGATTAAAGGATAAGGATGAGAATAGATAATTTTGATAGTAGATAAATTCAAATTTTGAGTTTAAATTTAGATTTCCCTAAATCAAATCATAACCACCCTAAATTCTCCAATCATCCTAACGCATCTTCCTTCAGTATTATAAACGACTTCTCCTCCCCTTCCCCATCAAAACTGTCGACTCTATCAGTAAAGAAAAAAAACCACGCGTGAAGCATAAGAAGAAAGAGAGAAGGGAAAAAGAGGAAGTCCAGCAAAACAACATCAAATTCAACCTTCCGATTAGCAAATATTTGTTTAAGAAGTAGGTTACCTTCCTCTCTTCTCGGATTGCCCACACCTCGTGTGTAAATCATACTTGCGTTGATTTTTTATTTTATTTTTTATTTTTATTTTGTTTTATATATAAGTGCATGTTTTTGACGTTGTACGATTACGTATATGTATGTGTGCAAAAGGTGTTGATCGTACGGGTTGAAATAAATTTAAAAGGTTGAATCTTTATGCGATTACAGGGAAAATTGCATGATTAGCCTTAGAAATAGGTCACATAGCATGGAAATTAGGTCGGAATTGAACTGGAAATGAAAAAGTGGGTATGGGCGGCGATGCATGCGCAAAACGCACACGTTTCAGGGGTGGCGCATGGGGCCCACGCACGCCCCTGACGGCGCGTCCCAAAAACGCATTGACGTATCCAAAGCCATTGGGTGCGTCTCGTTATAATGAGTCAAATACAATTGGTTTCAGGTCAATCGGAGTTAAAACGAAGACGTTATGAATTTTTGAAGAAAATTAGAATGAAAAAAGAGAAAAAACCCAGTCAGCTGACCGGGTATGGATCAGACCGCTATTGGATCGGACCGGACCGGACAGAAATATAAGTGTAAAATTTGATAAATTGATTTCAGAATATAATAAATAATATATTAATTATTAGAAATAGATAATAAATGCCAGAAAATTAGAAATTAATTCTAAAAAATTTCTAAATAATTCCAGGAAATACAAAAAAAATAGTGAAAATAAAGTATTTTTATTAATTTTCTAGATTTTTAATTAATTTAATTTAATATGATAAATCATTTTAAAAATTCCAGAATATAGGAATTAATTTCAAAAAATTAAGAATTAATTCTAAAATATAGAATGGTGAAAATAAAGGGTTCTTATAAATTTTATGAATTTAAAATTAGTCTATATAATTATAATAAATAGTAAATAATAAGAGAAAATTTAGGAAAAATAGGATAGTCCCAGAAAAATTAATATAAGATAGGAAAAATATAAGTTATGGAAAATAATATTTTTATGATATTTTTAATAATTAAAGTGATGGAATTGGATGAAAAAAATTAAATATATTGTAAATAAATACTGGAAAAATATAAGAAAAATAAATTTAAACAAATAAAAATAATACTAATAAAATGGGAGTATTCCTACAAGTATATATGCACATGTATAGGCTCGGGTATATATATGAGTATGAATACACCGTAATAAAACGGAGGTGTACATGTAAGTATATATGCACGTGTATGGGTGCGGGTATATGTAGGAGTATGGATGCGCCGGATTATGGATTATGTAGGTGGAGCGTTCATGGCACGTGCATTGCATTGCATCCCTTTGGGGCGTTGACTCCACGTTATGGAGCCATGTGCGCTGACTCCACGTTACGGAGTCATGTGCGCTGACTCCACGTTACGGAGCGATGTGCGCTGACTCCACGTTACGGAGCGATGTACGCTGACTCCACGTTACAGAGCGATGTGCCCTGACTCCACGTTACCGAGCGATGTACGCTGACTCCACGTTACGGAGCGATGTGTGCTGACTCCATGTTACGGAGCGATGTACGCTGACTCCATTTTACAGAGCGATATGCGCTGACTTCAAGTTACGGAGCCATGTACGCTGACTCCACGTTACGGAACGATGTACGCTGACTCCGCGTTATGGAGCGATGTATGCTGACTCCACGTTACGGAGCGATGTGCGCTGACTCCACGTTACGGAGCGAAGAGTAGGACCTGGGTCATGCATAGCATATCATGGAAAAAGAAAAGAACATATTGTGTGGGATAGTATGTTGTTGCGTGTGGCACGATAGAAAGAAGGAACATGCATCACGAAGTTGCGCATTGCATTCGATTGGACCAGTGGATGTTTATTTTATGTTCCGATTATTGTTATTTTTATTTCTTTGTATATTTGTTGTTATTTTTCTTACGTGCTTATGTATTTCGTAAGTATGGTTCCTTTCTGGGATCAGACGTGTAATCTACGGATGATTTTCCCAAATCACTCACCCCCTACTACAATTCCCTCCACAGGTGAGCTAGAGTTTGACTATAATCTCGTAGAGGACGAGTCAGAAGGTGTCAGCTGGGAGAGTGAAGTTTTGTGAGACATTTAGAGACATTTGATAGATTACCAGATTTATTTCTTTCGTGTCAGACTTTTAGATTTCATTTGATGTATTGGGTTTCGTCAGCCCTAAACGTTTCATTTATTTTCGTATTGGGATTATTTATGAATTGAATTTGAACTTTTAATGATCGTTTCCGTGAAAAATTTCTACGTTATTTCTGACGTGTAAGAAATTTGAACGACGCCTAGTATTCTCCTTAGCAAGATACGACATGTGAACTATTCCTGATGCTATGGTTCGGGAGCGGGGCGCTACAGGTGGTATCAGAGCGAGGCTCCAGATCCGCCTCGAAAACGCTGGATTAACTAGATCACTTAGACATAAGCTATGATCTTTTTCTAAAATGACGATTTTACCCCTAATAAACAAAGTAGACTTAAGAGATGATCTTAGACTTAAGTTATGATCGGGTTAAGGGGAGTGTGAGCGTTCTTTCGTTTTCTCCTGTTTATTTATCGTTTCACCGCTGAACTTCTGCAGTCACCTCATAAGTGACTAGAAATTCCCAAAATACCCCCAACTTAGCGTGAATTCAAATAAATGAATATTTTCGACTGTTCTCAATACTAGAAAATATCGAAAAGACATGAACAAGCAGGTAATGACCACCAGAATCAGGGCCTTCTCCCTAAGGACTTTCGGATGCTATAGTCACAATGACCACCATCTTTATCTTACCACGGCAACAGCTGCTGAATCAGCAGGCACCACCTCCACCACCACCGTAGCCGAGCCTGAGACCTTCTACTAGAAGATGTTAGACCATCTCCGATTGTTGAAGGTGCCGGAGAATTTGAGAGTGCAGGTGGTTACTCTATTTCTGACTGGAGATGCGGAGGAGTGGTGGCGCAGCATAATTGACACCAACGATCCTTTGGATCTAATTTCAGAATGAGTTCAAGAGGTACTACGTGCCGACAGTGCGATCTTCTGAGCATGGCTATAGATCCACGGCACCAGCATAGAATTAGGCTATGATCTTAGAAAATAAGCTACGACTTTACCCTCAAGTCATGATCTTCGACATAACTATCAATTTTTAGTCGTAAGCAATGATTATATATTGGGATGTTACTGGAAATAAAACGTGACCTAAGAAATTAAGTGATGATCCTACCCAAAGGTCACAATTTTAGACATAAGCAACGATCTTGATTAAGAGTTGATCTAAACATTAGATGCCGATCTGAACATAAGTACTGATTTAGTCATAAGTGTCGATTATATACTATTTATGATTTTATAAATAAGATGTGATTTTAGACTTGGGAAGTGATGATACTAAGAACGATCCTAGAAATAAGTTATGATCCTAAATTTAAGAAGTCGATCGGTTTAGAAACACGTATACTTAGGGTATCCCATACAATTCTTCCTTGTCTATGTTTGATCATAACCATCTAAGCCGTTATCTTAGTAACCCTAGTTGAATACTATATAATTAATTTGAAGGAATTACAATGTTAACCAGAATACCTCTACTTGGACGGTAGCATCAAAGCAAGCTTAGGTCTAAGTTGAGACCATAGCCACTAAGGAATGATTTATAGTAGAATGATAGAAACTAAATAACGATTTATAAGCGCTATGATCAGTAGAGTTGGTGAAAGATATTGTTCAAAGGAGTTTATAGTTTATGATTAAGATGTCAAATTTAAAATTACCAAGAGAGGCCGATGATATTAGTTCTATTAGAGATATTGATTGATAGTGATAGGCGAGGATCGGCTATAGTGAGTGCATTGAAATGATAAATTGTTACAAAATCTTTGGTTAAGCGTTGATTTCTAGAAACATCGAGTTATTTGCTTGAATGTAGTAGGCTGAAATTTATATGGGATAAGCATGAACAAGTAATGGTGGCTCTTTATATAAGATGTAACCAGATTAAAATTAGTAGTTGAGATTACCAAATAAGGAATTACGGTGGATCAGTGTGGCGCGCAGAAGCATGGTGAATTAGAATACTTTAAGTCATTTAATATTCAGTGTGTCATGCTATGATTAGACAATTTAAGTTAAAGATTTTCTCATGAAATTGACAAACGTTCGACATAGAAGAACTTGAGCAGATGAGACCTTATTCGAAAATAACAATGGTTTATAGAATCATACGAAATATTGGACGGATATATTTTCCAAGCAGACCAATATTCTATAAGCACGTACATCGAGTTATATATATATTTTACAAGGACTTCAAAAGACATTTTTTTATACAGTCTACTAAACGTCACGAAGCTAAATTCTTGACCATAGTTATATAACAACATAATAAAATTCTCAATTCTCTTGACGACCTTCAAAAGGGAAAAAAAACTTTTAAGTTGTGATGTTTTAAGAATGATGTGTTGATATACTATTTCTAAATCTCCATTAGTTATAACTATTTTTGTCAAAATTAATTTTACTTGACGACTATTCATATCGCATGCATTTTATCCGTTAAAAAGTTTTCAAAGTTATTTATCCGCTTGCGATGAATTTACTTAACTTTTGTGAAGCCAAAAAGTAGCTTCCAAAATACATACCGCTTTTAGAAAACGAAAGTTACAGTATTGAAATCGTTTTATAAAACCTTACATTGTTAAGTTTCAACTGTTTTAATACGATTTTACCATAATGCTTTTGGGAACAAATTATATCATTACTTTCATAAGAGGTCACTTGAGTCACTGCTTTGCGAAAATAAGTATATACCATTTTGATTCTCGTATTTACACAAATAGAACGATACAATTTTAAACAATTAAATCTATCTTTCAAATTATAGTCACATAAGTTATGTTTTTATTTGAAGAAAGGTATGTCTATACACATATTACGTATGCTAAGCTGTTGACGATATCCCCAAAAAAGTAAGGGCTTGATCATAGAGCTAGTTCATAAGTATAAGAATTGATTTTGAGATCTTGGTTCTATGGCGAAAAGGTACAATGATTACCATATTGGCTTACTCAATGGATATTTAGTTTGATTATATACCTAGGGGGTGAATCATGTTTGATTAGTTTAAGAAGTTGGAATTGTAGATTACATGTATATAAGTGGAAGAATACATGTCAAGTGGTATAAGTGGAAGTTTATAATTTCTAATTATAGAGAATTAAGTTAAGGATTGAGCCCCTATAAGGACTAGCTTATCTGGTGGGATATTAGTGATGACTAAATTAAACCATACTAGAGTAAAACGTACTGTGAAAATCCATACGATTTAAGAGATAAGTCTCGTGGACAAGACATTAAGTTAAAGATTATAGTACACCTAAAAACTAATTTTAGAGGATTGCTGATAACCATAGATATAAGTGTGTTATAGACTGACGATTGGGGTATGGAACTCCCATTATGGTGATAATACCCGTAAGCTGACGTTATAGTTATAAAAGATAAGGTTATGATTTTAATAAGCGAAGAGAAATGGATTTAGAAATTACCTTGCACATATCCGAGGAATGATTTTGAGGATTGAGTCCTATGGCGAAGACGTGTAATGGGCAACATATCGGAATACGCAATGGATATTTAGTACAACCATTATCTAGGTGAGTGGATCAACTAGAACTATACTAAGTTGTTGATTACAAGTCACGCAAGTTTCGAGGACGAAACTTGTTGTAAGGGGGTAGGATGTTGGAACCCGTAAAAAAAAGAAATAAAAAAAATAAGAGATAGTGTGTGTGTGGTTGACGTGATTAAAGGATAAGGATGAGAGGAGATAATTTTGATAGTAGATAAACTCAAATTTTGAGTTTAAATTTAGATTTCTCTAAATCAAATCCTAACCACCCTAAATTCTCCAATCTTCCTAACGTATCTTCCTTCAATATTATAAACGACTTCTCCTCCCATTCCCCATCAAAACTATCGACTCTATCGGTAAAGAAAAAAAAAACCACGCGTGAAGCATAAGAAGAAAGAGAGAAGGGAAAAAGAGGAAGTCCAGCAAAACAACATCGAATTCAACCTTCCGATTAGCAAATATTTGTTTAAGAAGTAGGTTACCTTCCCCTCTTCTCGGATTGCCCACACCTCGTGTGTGAATCATACTTGCGTTGATTTTTTATTTTATTTTTATTTTGTTTTATATATAAGTGCATGTTTTTGATGTTGTACGATTACGTATATGTATGTGTGCAAAAGGTGTTGATCGTACGGGTTGAAATAAATTTAAAAGGTTGAATCCTTATGCGATTACAGGGAAAATTGCATGATTAGCCTTAGAAATAGGTCACATAGCCCGGAAATTAGGTCGGAATTGAACTGGAAATTGAAAAGTGGGCCTGGGCAGCGACGCGTGCGCAAAACGCGCATGTTTCAGGGGTGGCACGTGGGGCCCACGAGCGCTCATGACGGCGTGTCCCGGACACGCGCTGACGTATCTAGTGCCATTGGGTGTGTATCGTTATAATGAGTCAAATGCAACTGGTTTGAGGTTAATCGGAGTTAAAACGAAATGTTATGAAATTAGAATAAAAAAAAAGAAAAACCCAGTCATCTAACCGAGTATGGGCTGCGCACTGGACCAGACTGTTGGCCCGGTCTGCGCTATTGGACCGGACCGGACAGAAATATAAATGTAAAATTTGATTAATTTCAGAATATAATAAATAATATAGTAATTAGTAGAAATAGATAATAAATTCCAGAAAATTTGAAATTAATTCTAAACAATTTCTAATTAATTGCAAAAAATATAAAATAGTGAAAATAAAGTATTTTTGTTAATTTTATGAATTTTTAATTAATTTAACTTAATATGATAAATAGTAAAAATATTTAAAAATTACAGAAAATAGGAATTAATTTCAGAAACACAACAATTAATTCTAAAAAATATTATAGAATGTTGAAATAAAGGATTCTTATTAATTTTATGAATTTAAAATTACTATATATAATTATAATAAATTGTAAATAATAAAAGAAAATTTAGAAAAAATAGGATAGTCCCGGAAAAATTAATATAAGATAGGAAAAATATAAGTGATGGAAAATAATATTTTAATGATATTTTTAATAATTCAAATGATGGAATTGGATGAAAAAAATTAAATAAATAGTAAGTAAATAGTGGAAAAATATATTTAAACAAATAAAAATAATACTAATAAAATGGGTATATTCCTACAAGTATATATGCACGTGTATGGGCGCGGGTGTATATATGAGTATGAATACACCGTAATAATACGGGGTTATACATATAAGTATATATGCATGTGTATGGGCGCGGGTATATATAGGAGAATGGATGCGCTGGATTATGGATTATGTGGGTGGAGCGTTCATAGCACGTGCTGCATTACATCCCTTGGAGGCGCTGACTCCACGTTACGGAGCCATGTGTGCTAACTCCATGTTACGGAGCGATGTACGCTGACTCTACGTTATGAAGCGATGTGCGCTGACTCCACATTACGAAGCGATGTACGCTGACTCCACGTTACGGAGCGATGTATGCTGACTCCACGTTACGAAGCGAAGAGTAGGACCCGGGTCATGCATAGCATATCATGGAAAAAGAAAAGAACATATTGTGTGGGATAGTGATGTTGTTGCGTGTGACACGATAGCGAGAAGAAACATGCATCACGAAGTTGCGCATTGCATTTGATTGGACCAGTGGATGTGTATTTTATGTTCCGGTTATTGTTGTTTTTATTTCTTTGTATATTTGTTGTTATTTTTCTTACGTGCTTATGTATTTTGTAAGTATGGTTCCTTTCTAGGATCAGACGGGTAACCTATGGGTGATTTTCCCAAATCACTTACCCCCTACTACCATTCCCTCCACAAGTGAGCCAGAGTTTGACTACAAACTCGTAGAGGACGAGTCAGAAGGTGTCAGCTAGGAGAGTGAAGTTTTGCGAGATATTTAGAGACATTTGATGGATTACCAGATTTATTTCTTTTGTGTCAGACTTTTAGATTTCGTTTGATGTATCAGGTTTCGTCAGCCCTAAACGTTTCATTTATTTTCGTATTGGGATCATTTATAAATTGAAAAACTGCAAAAAATTTCTACGTTATTTCTGACGTGTAAGAAGTTTGAACGACGCCTTGTATTCTCCTTAGCGAGATATGGCGGGTGCACTGTTCCCGATGCTAGGGTACGGGAGGGGGGCGCTACATATGAGGTTCAAACTTTAACTTAATTTTCCATAATTAGAACTCATAAACTTCCACTTATACCACTTGTCGTGTGTCATTCAACTTATTGCAATCTACAATTCCGACTTCTTAAGCTAATCATATATGATCAATTACCTAGGTAGAGAATTAATCTCATATATACTTTAAGTCCTCCAATAGGTCAACCATTATGCTTCCTTAACACAGAACCAAGTCCTCAAAATCAATTCTTATATACTTACGAGCTAACTCTATGATCATCAGCCTAATATATGAAATATGTGTATGGATATGTTTTTCTTCAAATAAAATGTTTCTTATGTAGCTATAATTCAGAATATAACTTTAATTATTTAAAATATTATCCAAAATTTTTTCGTACACACCAGAACCAAAGTAATCTATACTTGTTCTCGCAAAGCGGTGTTTCAAATGACCACTTATAAAAACGATGATATAACTTGTTCGCAAGGTATTTTGGTAAAATTTGCATCAAAACAGTTAAAAATTTAATAATGCGAGGTTTTATAAAACGATTTGAATATAGTACCTTTCATTTTCTAAAATAAATACATATTTTGAAAACTACTCTTTTTTCGGCTTCACAAAAGTTAAGTAAGTTCATTGTAAGCGGATAAATAACTTTGAAAACACTTTGATGGATAAAATGCTTGCGATATCGATAGTCATGAAGTAAAATTTAATTTTGAAAAAAGTAGTTATCACTAACGGAAGTTGAGAAATAATATAAGAAATATACATGCACATCATTCTTAATACATCTCATCTCCAAAAGTTTTCCCCTCTTAAAGGTCGACAAAATAATTGAAAATTTTATTATATTGGTGAACAAGTACTAAAAAGAATTTAGCCTTGAAAAGTTTAGTAGACTATAACAAGAATGAGACTCAGTAAGGTATTTTCAAAAATAAAATTTTGACATCCCTGTAAGATATAGGTATACTTTAGTGTACGCGCTTATAAAATATTTATCTGGTTGAAAAATATATCAGTCCGATATTTCGTATAATTCTATAGATCATTCTTATTTTCGAATAAGGTCTCATATGTACAGTTTCTTATAAGTCTAGAGTTTGTCTATTCATGATAAAATCATTAACTTAGATTGTCCATTCTTGCATGACACGCAAAGTACTGATCAACTTAAGGTGTTCTAATTCACCATGTTTCTGCGCGCCACACTGACCCTACTATACCTTTTTACTTGGTTGTTTGAACCGTTAATTTTAACCTAGTTACATCACATATGAAAAGCCATCACTACTTGTTCATGCTTACCATATTTCAATTCAAGCCTACTAGATTCAAGCCAAATATTACGATGTCAACATTTAACCCACAATTTCGTAGTGATATATCATTCTACTATATTTACTATGTTAATGCGTGCTCATCACAATTAATCAATATCTCTAGTAAGACTAGTATCTTTGACCTATTTTCATCACACTACATTCAACATCTTAACCTTAGACTAAAAATTCATTCGTACGATCTCTTTCGCTAAACTGTACTGATCATAACGCTTATAGATCGTTACTTAGTTCCTATCATTCCTCTATGAATCATCTCTTAGTATCTATCATACTATCATAATTCATTTCTTAGTAGCTATGGTCTCAACTTAGACCGAAGCCTGCTCTGATGCTACCGTCCAAGTATGGGTATGGGCCCATTTTACTTTCCCCTAATGGTGACGAGTCCACGCTGTTGTTATGGTAAGGCAGCCCAATTTACTGCCTGACCCATTAATATATCAACTAACATCCGTTAATGTTGTAATTTATCAAAATTAATTATATAGTATTCAGCTAAGATCACCAGTTGGAGGGTTATGATCAAACTTTGGGTAGGTGACTACAACTATATGTTATATCCTAGGTATACGTATACGTGTTCCTTAACCGATCGTCTCCTTAAGTCTGAGGTCATAACTTATTTCTAGGATCGCGCTTAGTATCATGATTTCTCAAGTCTAAGATCACCACTTATTTCTAAATCATAAATAGTATATAATCGACACTTATGACTAAATCAGTACTTATGTTCAGATCGTCGTCTAATGTTCACATCAAATTTTAATCAAAATCGTCACTTATATCTAAGATTGTGACTTATGTTCAGGATCATCACTTCTAATTGAGATCAGTACCTATGTTCAAGATCATCGTTTATGTTCAGATCATCACTTATGTCTAAGATTGTGACTTAGGGGCAAAATCGCAGCTTAATTTCTAAGATCATAGCCTGAATCTACGTTTCCGTCGTGGATCTAAAGCCATGCTGAGAAGATCGTATTGTTAGCACGTAGTACCTCTTAAACTCATCCTAATATTAGGTCCAAGTGATCACCGGTGTCAGTTGGGCTGCACAACCACTCCTCCACATCTCCTTGTAGAAGGATCTCAGGCCCTACTGCGATGGTGGTGGAGGTGGTGTCGTGCATGCTGTTTCAGCTGCTGCTGCGCCAGAAGCTGCGTCATCGTAGGCATGATGTCAACCAGGGCCTCAGGAATAGCCCTCTGATTCTGGTGGTTATGACCACCATTTCTCCTATTACCAGCTTGTTTACGTCTTGCCATCATTTTTCTGGAATTTAGAACAGTCAAATATATATATATATATATATATGTTTAGAACAGTCAAATATATATATATATAAATATAAATATATATATAAATATATAAATATAAATATATATATATAAATATATAAATATAAATATATAAATATATAAATATAAATATATATATATATTTAGAACAGTCAAAAATATATATATATATATATATATATATATATATATATATATATTGGATGTGCAGAAGGCATACGATGGTCAATTATGGTGGAAGTATCATCACTCTCACACTTTGTGGGCTGGTCATCCTTTTCTCTATTCTCACATTTATGACTCTCCAATATGGAAGCTTATTTGTTCCATTGATGGTTTTATGACGGAACATACTACATGAAATGGAACTTCTTATCATTGGTTACAAGATTCTAATGGCCAATTTTCCATTAAATCGGCCTATGAAACTATCGTCACGTCCACTTCTTCCACACAGAGTGTATTCCGATTTGTTTGGTGGAAAAGCATGCAGCCAAGTGTGCGTGTTGTTTTGTGGAGATAATGGACAAACTCTTTGCCAATGGTTAATAATATGCGTGTTTGGTCTGCCATCTTTCCTTCATAATATGCATTTTGCAAAATTTCCTCAGATGAGCAGGATCACGTGTTTTTGCATTGTTCACAGATAAAGCCTCTCTGGACCGAAATATCCACTGTGTTTTTGGGACCATTGCCTATTCGTAATACTATTAAAGCTCATTTGTATACTTGGTGGCGCAGTTCCTCACAATCATCCATGATTGGACAGTTGCGTGTAGTTGTTCCCTCAATGGTATTGTGGGTTGTTTGGAAGGAATACGCAGCAGTGCGATATGGCTCAGAACCATTTGCAGCCCAACGTTTGTTTGAAAAAGTCAGGCAGTCAATCTATACATGGTGTGCTTCGGTAAATGGCAGGAAATTTGCATTGCATCTTCCTCATTTAGTCTTGCTTCACTACTCTCCACCTTTGAGGCCTAGGCGAATACGATTAGTTCGATGGGTATTGCCCCCCACTGGCAAGGTGAAGCTCAATGTGGATGCAACAGTTGGCAGATATATGGTAGCGGGTGCCGCGATACTTCGCTCAGATCAAGGAATTTTGGTTTCGGCAATTGCGTTTGCTTTGCCCATGGTAAGTCCGGTGCGAGCGGAGTTGATGACTTTGATGTTAACTGTGGCTTACTATGCAAGGGAATATCGACAACTTATTGTAGAGACGGATTGTCAGCTTCTTCTCTCTATGTTGGCCAGCACGCATTCTTACACAGGCGCATTGGGGGACGATGTTCGGCGTACATCATCCTTGTTATCTCTTAACCACTCAACTATGCAATGTTGTCGCAGAGAGGCAAATACCGCTGCTCATCGTCTTGCACGCTATGGTAATCGGCAGGCTGGCCTAGCACGCTACGTTCGCCTTTGGGAGCTCCCTTGCGAAGTTCAGGGGGCAATCAGAATGGATCTTCATCTTCCAGCATTGCGTGTTTAATCATGTCTCACATTCTGTTGGCATTCTTCATATTCTGTTGCCTGAGGTCTTTCTTGGCCTAGGCAATGACGGTACACAAATTTATTTCGGTTGATCTATATTACATCCTTTTGGTTTTGCATATTGTATCATTTACAATCATGGTTTTTCTGGCAAATTGTCATTCGCTGCTCATGTTGAGCTCGGGGCTGGTTACGGTTGCTGCACTGCGGAAGTGGAATCTACAGCATTATTTCTTGTGATCACCTTGGTTCTTGGCGAATCAAGGTGACATGGGTATGTTTTTCAGTCATTCATTCCGGCATATTTATCGTATAACGCAGATGGTAATCATGTTACTCTTGCTATGTTCTGAGGTAGACACGGGCGTGCATCTCTTGCTATGGTCAGCTGCATGGTCCTGTACGCATCGTCATAGCCTGCGGCTAATGGAATCCAAAGTTGCAATCAAACTTCTTCTGTGTTGTCCATTTTCTACATTGGCATCCCAATCCAATCGAATAAATATGTACGCTTTTTCCTTCGCCAAGGTTTTATCCACAAGGGTGGTTTTACTTGGCAAGGTTTTAATGCGGCATATCATATTCGATTGGAGGATTGTAATCATTAGCTTTTTGATACATTGGTTCACATATGATCGCTTTGCTTACGATGACTTTGTAATATGGTATTCCTCCACCATAAGTGAGGTTCTATTTCAATAAAATTGTCTTTACATACATATATATATATATATATATATATATATATATTAAATACATTCTTAGTTAGGGGGTATTTTAGTAATTTCTAACCACCTATGGGGTGCATGCTGAAGTTCAAGGTTAAAACGGTAAATAAATAACGAAAACAAAATAACGCTCACACTCTCCTTAACCCGATCATAACTTAAATCTAGGATCATCTCTTAAGTCTACTTTATCATTAGGGGTACAATCGTCATTTTTGAAAAAGATCAAAGCATATGTCTAAGTGATCTAGTTAATCCTGTTTTTCCGAGGCGGATCTGGAGCCTCGGCTCTGATACCACCTGTAGCACCCCGCTTCCGAACCCTAACAGCGAGAATGGTGCACCCGTTGTAGTCTACTACGAGAACTACAAGGCGTCGTTCAAACTTCTTACACATCAGAAATAACATAGAATTTTTTTGCAGAAACGATAATTAAAAAGTCAAATTCAATTTATAAATAACCTCAATACAAAAAATAAATAATCGTTTAGGGCTGACGAAACCCAATGCATCAAATGGAAATCTAAAAGTCTAATAAAAACAGAATAAATATGAAATCTATCAAGTATCCCGAAAGATCTCCTCAAAGCTTCACTCGCCCCAGCTCGCACAGTCAGACTCGTCCTCTACGAAAATATACTCGAACTCAGGCTCACCTGTAGAGGGAGGAGTAGTAGGGGTGGGTGATTGAGAAATCGCCAGTAGGTTACCTGTCCTTTTCCAGAAAGGAACCATACTGACAATAATTGTACACATAAATAAAGCAAATAACACATATATGATCCGATCATAAAGTGAGCATATAGTAAACATATATAATATACCATCACATATTCATAAGCAATGCGCAACTTCATGATGCATACCCTTTCACACTACCGTGTCACAAACCCAATCACATCAAATCACACATCATGCTCTTCTATCCATGTCATGCAATGCATTTCCCAAGGTCTTATCACACGCTCCGTAACGTGGAGTCAGCACACACGCTTTGTATCGTGAAGTCACTCACCTCGAAGGGATGCACGTGCCATGAATGCTGCACATTTTCACAATTCCATTTTTTCTAAGTTGCATGCTTCGTTCTATTTTGGGGAGGTTTATTACTGTATTTTATCTTCTACCGTTATTATATCTTTCTATACTTTATTTTAGGTTTCTACACTTTATTTTATTTTTCTAGGCTTTCAAACACTTCATTCTTTTAGTTATTTATTTTTATCTTCTCCTACTATATTTTTCCCGCTTGCTTCAATTTTCTTTTCTCCTCTCTCTTTCTCTCCCCTTTTTTCCTTTTATTTTAATTTATTTTATTTTATTTAATTGGTTTCTAAATCTCTTCTTTATTAAATAATATTAATATTAAATTAATTAATTCTTTTATGGCTCACTTTCCTGTTTTTTTTCTTTTACGTTAATTATTAGAAATGTCATGAAAATATTGTTAGCCATCACTTATATTTTCTGTAGCTTTTATTAATTTTTCCATGACTTTATACTATTTTCCTTATTTTTCTCTATTTATTGCATATTTATTTTTAAATTATTTAATTATTTAACTTAATACAACTTTAGAAATCAGGTAAAAAATATTTTAATTTTAGCATTTTATATTTTTTGGAATTTAATTACAATTTTCTAGAAATTATTTATTTATTTTCAGAAATAAATTAATTTTTTCAGCTTAGCCGCCATCTCAACCTCGCACCGGGTCAGCCTGACCCAGCTGACCTGGAATTTCTTTTTTATATATATATTTTCAATTAAATCCTATTTTCTTCTAACCTCAATAAAATCTTCATTTTAACTCCGAATTGACCTAAACCAATTGCATTTTAATGCGATGCACGCAATCCAGCTAGACCCGTCAATGTATGTCCGGCGTGCGACATCAGGGGCCGTGCGTGGGCCCCATTCGCCTCCCCTGAGGGTTGTTTTTCGATTTTCAGTCTAATTCTAACCTTATTTCCGGGCTGCATGACCTATTTCTAAGGCTATTCAAGCAATTTT
Source organism: Eustoma russellianum (assembly GCA_036186865.1). Lineage (NCBI taxonomy): Eukaryota > Viridiplantae > Streptophyta > Magnoliopsida > Gentianales > Gentianaceae > Eustoma > Eustoma russellianum. Next base: position 30,638,078 of record AP025059.1, on the reverse strand, counting down.
TAGTTTTATCGCGTAAAAATCCATTCTTTTACTTTCTTTTCGGATCGTACGAACAATACCATCGCACACACACATATATCCGAGCACACAAACATCATAGATCAGCATATATAGGAGAAACAAAGTAAAAATTAAAGCAAGCATGATTCAACACACGAAGTGCGGGTAATCCGAGAAGAGGGGAAGATAGCCTACCTTTTCGGGCAAATTTTCTATGCATTTTCTTCTCCCTCCTATGGCTGGCCGGATTTGATAATGTTGAAACACAAGGGGCAGCCGGATGGTATTAATTTGAGGTGTGTGTGTATGTATCAATATATTATTATATATGTATAAAGAACTTGAGTTTTATTTTTTTTTCCCTGAAGGCTGCCGCTGGATTGCTAAGAATGAGTGCAGAGGATGTTGCTGCAATTTGCTGGGGTATTCTCAGGGGTGGCCGGCTGGTTGATTGGGGAGGGTGGGTTTAGATTTTAGGGTTTATATAAATGTATATAGATAGGTATAGATAAAATTTAGATAGTTTCCTAATAGGTTTAGGACATAATATATGGTTAATCTTCTAATTCCTATTTCAGTCCAAGTACTATAAGATAGACATTAAGTATATCATATACTTATAATTTCCTTTTCCTCTTACATAATTTTTCTTATTCCCCTTCTATTTTTTCTTCTTCTTCTTTTACTTTCTTTTACCCCCGCAAGAGGCGCGGGGTATAACACTTACCACCCCAGCCTCAAGGAGTATTGTGGAGGATGTAATATACGCATTCTTGAAATCGAATTATGTATCTCTTGAAGTAACTCACAACCCAAGTACCAGCTAAGCTATGTCCTTGGACCAAGAAAAAAGAAAACTACAACCACAAGAGGAAACTTCTATCCTTCAATAGGGAAGGATACGTTATCCTTCCAATTTTCTCCTAACCATATTTGAATGAACTAGATAATAATTGTGGAACCTGCACGATGGTTATTTGACTAACCTATATGATATGTAAAAAACTTTTATAATAATAATAATTAAACCTACACGATATTTTGAAACCCACACAATTATCCTTCAAATTTTCTCCTAACCATATTTGAATGAACTAGATAATAATTGTGGAACCTGCACGATGGTTATTTGACTAACCTATATGATATGTAAAAAACTTTTATAATAATAATAATAATAATTAAACCTACACGATATTTTGAAACCCACACAATAATCATCGAACTTATATGATTACATCAACCCAATATTTTTTTTATTCAACATTTGTTAGAAAACTGAGATGGATAGCAAACAAACAACACAAAATGATCGCCGAGACGTGATGAAAATCACTGTCCTTAAAAGCAATTTCGCCTCCATCGGTGAGCAAGGTGAACTACAAGCGAATGCTTCCCAGGATTTAACGGCTTCCCTTGTTCATTTGCTCTAGGAGAAAGGGAATGAACTTGCAATTAGAAGTGACTGAAAAAAGAGGAGAGGAAGGAGAAAATTGCTGAAACTTTTCTGCACTTGAGAAAAGGCAAGAGAATTTTTCTATATTTTGCAACATAGTTAAGCCTTGTATATATAGGCTTTAGGGTAGAAGAAAACACTGTTTGAATCTTGTTTCAGCAGTTTCCAGACCTTCCGAGTTCGTTGAATAACGTTCACTTTTGAAGAGAGATAATTCTTGGACCAAAAGTTGCAACTCAGCATGAAAGTTTCTGTCCGTTTGCACATCGATTGATCACATCGATCGATCGATGTCACTTCGATCGATCGATGTCATCGTTCGAAGTAGGACAGAAACCTTCTTCAACCATTCTATCTCACATAGATCGATCCAAGTATCGATCGATGTCACATCGATCGATCGATGCGATCGATCTATGTTGGACAGAAAGGTTCTACATTTGCATCACACTACATCGATCGATCGATGTCTCATACATAGATCGTTTGATGTCCTCCAGAACACTTCAAATTTATTCCATCTTTCACTTGATTCGATCCAACTTATACTGGGATCGATCCAAGTGATATTCTTCAAGTTAATAGTGTTCAAATCATCAATCAAACTCCCAAACAATGTTACGCATGTTCTTATATATGTTTGGAGCACATTTAAAAAGTATTTTAACATACTTTTTCTAACAACCCCCCACATGATCCAAACTTATATACAAACATTTCCGAACGTTATTAAACTAACCTCTCTACTTTCTAACTAAGACAATGACACATAATGGACAATGACTTACGTCTTGAATTGCCACTTAGTACGAGAAGAAGTATATAAACGGAAATAAGATGACATACGTCTTGAATCTTACCTCGCTATTGTTTATATAAACTTACAACTGACATGTCATTGACTAGCTTCAAGCAAATTCGCAGTGTGGTGCGATATCGGTCATGCACCAAGTCACAGGTTTTCATAAGTGCTAAAGTGAGTTGTTCCAAACTCTCATAGGAAGCGGTACCACCTCCACACTTATATAGGTGAAGTTCATCAAGTGCGTACTGGCGTACACCACCATATAATATGGCTATGAACTTCATTAAGAGATTCTAATAAATCTCACCCTCTTCAATTTGTAGTACGTACTATCTTCAACAGCACCATAGAAAGAGACAAAACGATAGTACTTGTAGAACTTTTATATGACTTGTTTTTACCACATTGAACCCCGTTCGTAGGATCTCTACTAATAGTGGGTCGGGTTGTCGTCATACAAAGTTCACAACAATGGAACCAGTCCCATTCCCCTCGATGCTTATTGGACTAACTTCTTGTTTAGTCCTTTAGTTAAGGGGTCTGCCAGATTCAACTCGGTTCTTATATACTCCAAGTTAATCACCCCTGAACTAATTAAATCCCGCACAAATATGTGTCTCAATCTGATATACCGGCTCTTTCCGTTATAGTTCTTATTCTTCGCTCGAGCGATCGCCACCTGAGAATCACATCGTATGGAAACAGAAGGCATAGGATTATACCACAAAGGAATATCAATCAACAAATTCCTTAACCATTCAGCTTCAGTTGCAACAAGTTCTAAAGCAATGAATTCCGTTTCCATAGTTGATTTTGCTATACACGTTTGTTTAGAAGATTTCCAAGATATGACTCCACCACCTAAAGTGAATACATAACCATTTGTCGAATTAATCTCATCATTGTCCGACACCTAATTAGCATCACAGAAACCTTCTAAAACAGCCGGAAAACCACTAAACACAAGACAAAGATCCATTGTTCCTTTGATACATCTCATTAATCTTTCTAAAGCCATCCAATGTTCACTACTTGGATTATAAGTATATCTCGCTAGCCTATTTATGGCGTAAGCTATGTCAGGTCTTGTGCAATTCATTAACTACATTACACTTCCAATTATTCTAGCATATTCAACTTGTGAAATACTATTGTCCCTATTTTTCTTCAAGTGTACAGCAGGATCATATGGAGTGCTTACTGGTTTAACATCAAAGAAGTTAAATCTTTTCAACATTTTCTCAACATAATGCGATTGAGACAATGGATAACCCCCACAATTCTCGACTAACTTCAAACCAAGTATTAAATCAGCCTTACCCATATCCTTCATATCAAAGACGGAAGATAAGAACGATTTAGTACTATTCACAACATCGATATTGTTTCCAAAGATCAACATATCGTCAACATATAAGCAAACGATGACACAACCAGAATTTTCAACTTTATTATAAATACAATGATTACTTTCATTCACAATATAACTGTCAGAAATCATAGCATTATCAAATTTTTCATGCCACTGCTTTGGCGCTTGTTTAAGGCCGTACAAGGACTTCTTAAGTCTGCATACCTTATCTTATTGTCCTTGAACAATCATGCCTTCCGGTTGATACATATATATCTCTTCATCTAGATCACCATTTAAGAAAGCCGTCTTAACATCCATTTGATGTATCACTAACTTGTTAATGGAAGCTAAAGCCACTAACACTCTAATAGACGTTATTCTCGCTACCGGTGAATTCGTGTCGAAATAGTCTATACCTTCTTGTTGGGTGAATCCCTTGGCAACTAGCCTTGCCTTAAACTTATCTATAGATCCATCAGCATTTAGTTTCTTTCTAAGGACCCATTTACAACTAATAGGCTTACATCCTCTAGGCAACACTACTAGTTCCCAAGTATTGTTACTAAGTATCGACTCAAGTTCACTATTTATAGCTTCTTTCCAAAACTTGACGTCTATGGAACTCATAGCCTCTTTGTAAGTCTTAGGATCTTCTTCCAAAATAAAAGCAGTAATAAAATCGTCTCCAAACGATTTTTCAACCCTTTGTCTTTTACTCCTTCTAGGTGAAGAAACAACTTGATCACTAAGTTTATTACTAGACTCACCAAGTTCAACACTAGTACTAGCCACCTTATTTTGCTTCATTGGAAACTCAAGTTCGAAAAATTCAGCATCCTTAGATTCTATAATCACACCATTATCTAAGGTCATAAACCTATACGCAGCACTATTCAAGGCATATCCCACAAAGACACAGTCTCTAGTTTTGGAACCGATTTTAACCCTTTTAAACTCAAGAATTCCAACTTTGGCTAAGCACTCCCACACTTTCAAATAATTCAAGTTGGGTGCATAACCTTTCCAAAGTTCATATGGAGTCAAACTAGTTTTCTTATATGGAATTCTATTAAGAATATGACATGCTGAAAGTGTAGCCTCGCCCCACATATTACTTGACAATCTAGAACTTAAGAGCATTGTATTCATCATATCTTTAAGTGTCCTATTCTTTCTTTCAGCAATGCCATTGGATTGAGGAGTATACGGAGGTGTAAACTCATGTATAATGCCATTATCTTCGCAAAACTTTTGTAAAGACAAGGTACTGTACTCACATCCTCTATCCGACCTTACCTTTTTGATTCTTTTGTCTAGTTGGTTCTCAACTTCATTCTTGTATTTGACAAACATACTTTCCGCTTCATCCTTGTTACTAAGCAAGTAAACCTTAGTAAATCTAGAAAAATCATCTATAAAGGTAATATAATAACGTTTACCAACTTTACTCATAATGCTCTTAAAATCTCCTAGATCACTGTGAATCAGTTCTAACTTTTCCGTTGCTCTATTTATTGACTTGAAGGGTTTCTTGTGATGTTTCCCTTCAATACAATAATGGCACTTAGTTAGACTGCTCTCATTATTTATTTCGATCAGATTGATATTCTTTAACCTTCTAATTGGATCAGCATTAACGTGACCTAGTCTAGCATGCCACAAACCAAAAAAATCAACAACATACACAGAACTAGATGCATTCTTATTATTTAAACAAATGGCATCAAGAACAAATATACCCCCGGAACAAAATCCTTTCCCAATAAACTCCCCACTAGACAACACAATTTTATCAGAATAAAAAACAAGCTTAATATTAGCCTTGTTCAGAAGTGCTCCAGAAATCAGGTTCCTCCGAATGGTAGGAACATGTAGCACATTGATCAACTCCAGCTTTTTCCCAGAGGTCAACTTGAGGAGCGCTTTCCCCTTCCCGATAACTCGGGACGCTCATGCATCCCCTAGAAAGACTTGGTCTCCACTGTCTATCTCTTGATAGTCAAGAAATAGATCTCTGCTGGTTGCAATATGTCTGGTGGCTCTAGTGTCCACCACCCATTCTGTCGCACCTCCGACAAGGTTTACCTCATCGACGACGACTGCAGCAATTATCTCATCTTGAATGTCTGAGCATCCTTCAACAAGGTTGGCTTGTCCGCCTGACTGACCTTTTCGTTTGTTGTAGAAAATACCTTGTGTCCCTGCTTCCTGCACACCCAACAAGCACCTTTAGATTGTGACTTAAAGCATCCCTGCACTTGTGCTTTACCTTTCGTCTTGTTGGACTGGAATCTTGGCTTCTTGGCCGCATGCTCAACAACGTTGGCCTTGACACCACCTTCATCGCCAATTGCATCTTCAAGTCTGTTATTTTTTTCTATACGGATGTGTTTAATTATACTATCCATAGAGAGTTTGGTGTCGTCGTGATTGCCTCTCTTCTTATATTTGTTCCAAGAAGAAGGAAGCTTTTCAATCAGAGCAGCAGCTTGGAAGGTCTCATCAATCTTGATTCCTTCCTGTTCAATGTTATCCACCAGTTGTTGAAACTGATGAATCTGATCGTTGATAGATATGTGGTCAACCATCTGAAACTTGAGAAATTCGCTGACCACATATTTTCTTTTTTCTGCATCCTCAGAACCATACTTGTTCTGAAGAGCTTTCCAAATTTCTTTTGCTGATTGAAATTTGACATAGATATCAAACAGCGAATTCGAGAGGAAGTGATGAATATGTGCTATGCATGTGATATTATCTGCATCATACTTGAGCGCTTCTCCATCATCAGTAGGTCTCTCTTTTGTCAGAACTTAGGAGACAGACATCATCTCAAGGAAGAAGAGATCTTTTGCAGACCATCTCTTAAAGAACTTTCCATCAAAAGGCTCTAGTTTTGACATATGAGGAACAAGAGATTGTTTGGTTGCCATCGCAGTAAATTGCTTTTAAGGTTGTTAGAAAACTTAGATGGATAGCAAACAAACAACACAAAATGATCGCCGAGACGTGATGAAAATCACTATCCTTAAAAGCAATTTCGCCTCCACCAGTGAGCAAGGTGAACTACAAGCGAATGCTTCCCAGGATTTAACGGCTTCCCTTGTTCGTTTGCTCTACGAGAAAGGGAATGAACTTGCAATTAGAAGTGTATGAAAGTAGAGGAGAAGAAGGAGAAAATTGTTGAAACTTTTCTGCACTTGAGAAAAGGCAAGAGAATTTTTCTATTTTTGCAACATAGTTAAGCCTTGTATATATAGGCTTTAGGGTAGAAGAAAACACTGTTTCAACCTTGTTTCAGCAGTTTCCAGACCTTCCAATTTCGTTGAATAACGTTCACTTTTGAAGGGAGATGATTCTTGGATCAAAAGATGCAACTCAGCATGAAAGGTTTTGTCCGTTGGCACATCGATTGATCACGTCGATCGATCGATGTCACTTCGATCGATCGATGTCATCGATCGAAGTAGGACAGAAACCTTCTTCAACCATTCTGTCTCACATAGATCGATCCAAGTATCGATCGATGTCACATCGATCGATCGATGCGATCGATTTATGTTAGACAGAAAGGTTCTACATTTGCATCACACTACACCGATCGATCGATGTACGCATCGATCGATCGATGTCTCATACATAGATCGTTCGATGTCTTTCAGAACACTTCAACTTTATTCCAGCTTTCACTTGATTCGATCCAACTTATACTTGGATCGATCCAAATGATATTCTTCAAGTTAATAGTGTTCAAATCATCAATCAAACTCCCAAACAATGTTACACATGTTCTTATATAAGTTTGGAGCACATTTAAAAAGTACTTTAACATACTTTTTCCAACCAATCAAACATCGTAATGAGACGACGGATACAAACAGGATAGTCTGGATGCTCCTACAGAAGAACCGAGTTTCCCAGGAATCGTAGTTGAGACCCTTTGATTGCACGTCCATTTTCATTTAGGAGGAAATTAAACGGGAAATGCATGGATCTCGATTATTCAAAAAATGATATGTTTACAAAAAGAAAATAAAAATAATAATGACATTTAGCAGTAGAATGAATTCGACACTTTTGTTTAGTTTTGTTTCATTTTTCAGGAAATACATAAGCAAACAAATCTTGTATTTGATTTAAAAAAATTTGATAATATACAAAATGGTCATAACATCGCAATGTAATTGCACGATTGCGTAAAACGTTTGTGGACCAAGTGATTCAAAGTCGCCCTATCTATCCATTAATATTTTGGCTAGATTTAATGTTATGCTGTTGGTAAATAAGTAACTTTATGATATATCGACAAACACAAGATTTATGATGATTAATGAGTAACTATTGCACATTTATGAATCAATAATATATAAGTAATTGATATGTACTAGTGATATATATGAAAATAAAGAGATTCACTCCCAATTACTATATTTTCTGTTGACATTTAAGTAACTATTAACATTTGCTCAATCACTACCTTAAAATTTTCTATGAACATGTTTCAGATATGATACTAAATTAAATGTTTTCCCTAAAGTAATTGCGCCAAGACTGTGGGCTAACTATTCAAATTAGTCATTGGACTCTAGTTGGACACTTATGAGTTATACTGAATTTAGACTGGGTGTGATTGTTGTTGTTGTGGTGTCCAAATACATAATTTGCTCTGTGTTCACACGCTGCAATGTTTTTGTGCAGTGCAATAATTTTTTCTCCTATTTTTAATGTCCGGAATTGTGAAGAAGATATAATCTATGACGGTGTACTGTCGATTAATCCATACAGTAAAATGACGCTATCCTACATACCGGACTCACAATGATAATAGTGAATGACATACCGTAATTACAGTAACCGTCGGTTCTAATATGTTATTTTATGATGGTGATAAAAAAGCCTAACACTCTAAAACACTAAAGCTTCCAAATATGAAGAATATGAGCCAAAATGACCTGGAATAATACAAAAAGATATGTCTCAAAACGAACCTAAAAGCTTAGTACTCTTGTATGATAAACAATCAATCCTTAAATTAAAATATACTTTAATGCCATTTTAAAGAATAATCTTTCGTGATTGATTGAAATAAGCACAATATTGAACTTGTAAATGAAATTCCACAATATCTTTTAACAAAATAAAACTCGTTATCGTTTTACATAACGACATACAAAATCTATCATTTCATTGTTTAGATTCATCATCGCCATATTTTACCACATATACAACATATTGAAGTGTGTTATTGCCTATACTAAGTCTATGCTGTTAAAGAAAGCATTACTGTTTTACTAGAGTATAATATAATTTAACCAAACCGGAACATAAATAATTGGTGGCATCAAATTTACGGGGGACTTTTTGATTTTACAAAAAACAGAAGAAAAAAAAATTGATTTTACAAAAAACAGAAGAAAAAAAAGAGGTTAGTGTGAAATATTAAAGGATAATACTTAAAAACTTAGAGTCATTAAAGAACATTTTCAGTGCACTAAACTCTTGCGCTTTATGATCTAAAGAGGGATAAGATCGTTTCGTGATCTGATGTACGCAGGATTAGGAAACTAGTTTCACCTAAAATACAATCTAGAAGTCTAGATTTTTTTTACAAAAAGTTAAAAGAAAATCATATTTAACATCAGAAACAAAGTTCTTTCAATTTTTTTTTCTTTTTTCTTTTCTTTTTCGAATTATCCAACCACGCATGCTAGCTGATGTATGCTTCTAAGTTTTAACGTGAGTCATGTCATTATATCTAAAGTCAATCGCTTTACTCAGTCCTTAGATCATCAAATGCCATTATTGAATATCTCCTTTGTACTATTCGGATCATCTCTTTCTAAATTTCAACGGTGGAGACTAGCACCCATGTTATTCAATTTATTAAAGTTTACCGTGGCAGCATGACTACTTTTTTATTTAAAAAAGAAAATATTACTTTTAACCTATATGTTTTGTCTAAATAACTCATAGATCTCTTCTTGTATAAAATTCAATACTTACAACCTTGTGATTTTAGATTAAAATAAAAATAAGATTTTCCGTCAAAATTAATATTGAACTACTATGTTCTTGTATATATCGGATGACGAACATTGAGAGGACCTAATGTAGCCTGGCAAGACTTGCAATTTCCAAGTGAGATTGGATGAGATTTGATTGTTCAAAAACCAACCCAAGAGTAACATCCTTTTCATCTTGAAACGCCCATCAACTTTCTGCATGGAAGGCTTGCTGTGATGAACAAGCTCTCCACCAACCAAGGAACATCTTGTTTATCTAGAAAACAGAAAATATCACCTATACTCGGCTGAACAAGAGACGCTGCAGCACCTCTTCTCCTGCTCATCAACCAAACAAATTTGGCTTGCTATCTCATCATGGATGACACTTCCATGGAGATTCCACTCTATAAATAGGATATTGGCCTAGGGATCGAGAAGACTCAAAAGAAAAGCGCTGAAAGCCAAGGCAATAAAAATTGTCTTGGCTGCGACGGTGTATATTATTTGGCAAGGTCGGATCAGATACATTTTTGAAGGAGAAGCATGTGTATCTAGGGATGTAGTGCATAGAATATGCACTCATGTATATAGAATGATGTATAAGCTCTACCCATATATCTTAAACATAGGTGCTGCTCATATGTTTTAAGGTTGTTGTACATAATTAAATAGAACATGTAGGTCGGCATGTGGACCTACAAGTTAGGATATTGTATGGGTCGCATCCCTTTGATGCCTTGATTTCTCGGGTTAATATTAGCATTTTAACAAAAAAAAAAACCTTTCTCCATGGACACTCTAGGAATATTTACAACTTATATTTAAAAAAGGTAACGTACATTACACAATATTTAATGTAATTAGATGCAACCAAATAAAGTTTTTTCTTTTTGGAGCAAGCGATATGCTCACTGTAATTATTAAATAGATTTAGGTTTCATAAATGAAAAATCATATTTCATTGATTTCACAACACCTTTTTCAAAAGATAAAATATTTGGTTGAAATTTGATTTTGACATCAAATCCATTAATCTCCACTCAATCATATATTCTAACACACTCTCTTAAGTTGACTAGTAAGATCACTAGTACCCAACTTGCATAACGCGACATCAAAGACCCTTCCAGTGATTATCTTCGTGAGAATGTCTGCTACCTGATCTTCAGATCTTTCGAACGGAAGTTCAATAACACATTCTTTAAGTTTCACTTTAATGAAATGTCTATCCACCTCTACATGTTTGGTCCGGTCGTACTACCCCAGATTCTCGAAAATGTTTATCATTGCCTTGTTATTATACACTAATTGAGTCGGTAATCTCAGAAGAAATCCACTCACATGCATTAACTTCTTCAGCCATAGGATCTCCATAACATCCTTCGCAATCCTCCAGAACTCAGCTTCTGCACTAGATCACGCTACAATATTCTGTTTCTTGCTTTTCTATGTGACTAAGTTACCTCCGACTAAGGTGAAGTATTCTGAAGACAATCCTATCATTAGGATTGTTGCATCCAATGAGCATCAGCATAAACTTTTACGTCTAAGTGCCTATGTTTTTGAAATTATTTCCCTTCCTGTTGTCCCTTTTAGGCACCTCATTCTTCTCTTGGTTGCTTATATGTGTTTATGCTAAGGCTGGTGCATGCATTAACTCATTACTCCAGCGACATAAGCAATATTGGGCCTCATGTGCGAAAGGTAGATCAATTTTTATACAAGTCTCTGGTATTGTTCTTGATTCGCCACTGGAGCACTTCTTGAATCCGCAGCTTATGATTTGCCACAATCGAAGTATCATTGGGTTTAAAGTTTCTTATCCCTGCCTCAGCCATTAAGTCCAAAATATATTTCTATTGAGACATGAAAATTCTTCTATTCGATCGAAGAACTTCAATGCCAAGAAATTATTTAGTCCGCTAAGTCCTTCATTTCAAATTCTCTGAACAAATTCTTCCGAAGCCGTGTTATTGCTGATAACCAAATCATCCTCATATATGATCAGACATGTGACTAAATCCCCTTTTCTCTTGAAGAAGAGGGTATGATCAGCATTGCGATGTCTATGTCCGTTCTTTTACATAACTAGTGTGAATCTTCCAAACCAAGTGTGGGGAGACTATTTTAATCCATAGAGTCTTTGTGAGTCTACACACTTCAATATTCTGAAACTAACTAAAAAAAACCTGGTAGGTTCTCCATACACACTTCAATATTCTTAACATCAAACTGGTAAATCGGCTAATGATTATTTGCTACCACTGAGAATAACTCACAAACAGTATCAATTTTCGCAACCGAAAAGATTGTCTCTGAATAGTCAAACCCGTAAGTCATACCCTTTTTGCCACCTACCTCGTCTTATATCGTACAATGGTCCCATCTGCCTTATATTTGATGGTAGACACCCACCAACATCCCACAAGTTTCTTCCTTTTTGAAAACACACACTTTTCTCATGTCTCATTTTTCTTCAGAGCTTCCATTTTAATTTTCATTATCTCTCACCGTTCTACTTTCTTACTTGCTTCATAGGCTGACCGCAAAATGTTTTTAAAATAAAAGGATGCAAATAATATCTTCGTACACTCTGCAGTACTTCCCCTGGCTACATGTACTGGGTATCTAAGTGACTGAAATATTCGTTCAAGTGACACCTCTATTCCTTCTCGAAGGAAGAACCCATGCCTGGTGCTCATACGAGACCTCAGTATTCTCCATATTGTCTAACATAGGAAATTCTTCATTAGGATGTAACCACTTACCTATTGTTGGACATCCGCCAAAGAATAGTCATCGGCAAGTACTGCTTGTTAGTACTTCCTTCGTTAAGAGAGGCTCACTCAGTGGTTAAAATTTATTCACTCGGTTAGAACAATATCTCGACAACTTAGGCTATTTAACCAATCTAGTGGCTCGACTGTATGCTACTCCTAAGCCATAGGTTGATTATGAAATAAATACTCACGATAAACAAAGACATTGTCCCGCTTAACATGGATCTATCGAATGACAGTGCTATAACACCTATAGAATTTTTGTTGAGTAGCATATCCAATTAACACACATTTCTCAACACAGGGATCGAGTTTGGACCTTTGATTTTTCGGATATGGGAAAATGCATAGCAACCAAAGTTTCAAAGTGGAAGAGTGAGGAATGATGGAATAGTAGTTTGAGTAGTAAGAGTTTGTAACGGTGTTTTTTGGTGGAGAATTTTTATGGAAAGACGGTTTTAGAGGTTTATCTCTTTGGCTACGGGTTCAAGCAAGAAGGTTTACAGAACACAGGACTTGAACATCATAGCTCAGGTCATTTCAAGAATGATAAGGTTTTTTCGTTTGGCTTCTCCATGTAGTTGTGGTGTATTCAAACATGTTGTTTTATTTATAAGACCATGTTTGTGGAAGAAATTTTACATAGTCTGATTGACATACTCCGAACCATTATCGGATCAAATTGTTACGACCCGGCATCGTGACATACGCCTGACCAAGCAATTTACATATACGCTAGCGCATTAATTTTTCATGTGTGTGTGTTATGTGGATTAAATAAAGAAAATTAATTTATATAAGGCTACTACTAAGATTAAATAAATTATAACAAGCAACAATAAAAAGTTAACAATCACATAATGCAAAATTGTACCTACTAAAGGAAAGAAAAAGATAAAATAAAAAGCCCTCCCCAAAGAAACCCCATCCGGCCTACTCCTGGAGTAAAAATCAAAAAGCCTTCCCAAAAGGCTTGATCTCCAGCAAAAGCCGTTCAAAAAGCTACCCACATTCTACATGCATTGGACCAATTCCTAAAAGCTTCCTACAACATCCCATCATCCTCCTACCCAAGACAAGTTACCATCATTCATCCCTTCCATTCTCAATTTTTGACCGCACCAAGGGGGAAGGTAAGAGAATAACTACAACCAAGCTTCCATCCATTCAATTGAAGAAGTATTCCAACATCTCACCAAGAACAATTCCTTCATCCTCTAGTTTGCCCTAGCAAATGGCCATAAGGCCAAGGCTGAAATAAACATATTCAACCCCTCACTTCACTCCACTCCATGGTGATTCCAAGACAACATATATAATATTTTCTTTTCATCCCATCCTAAAGGTAAGAAGGAAACTCTCTCCATTCCTGTTAAGAAAAACCGTGTGCCCCTTTAGTGTATATGAGGAAATCATAGCAAGCTCAAGAGATTTCAAGACACTTTCAAGAGCAATTCCAATTACCCTCACCTCTAAGGTAAGTATTTCTGGCAAATTCTCTCGAGAAAGTATCTTCTCTATAGCTCCCGTTTTCCTTCCTATTCTCATCCATGGACCATATGCCTCAAAACAATCAAGAGGAGGAGCTCTTCAAGTTCAAGCTATAAGACCATCCGAGTATTAGTCAAGCTCATAGGTAAAGTTCATGAATGTTTCTCTCTTATTCTTCTTTCCACTACCATGTCTAGGCTTGATTTCATCTTCTCCTATCCCTCTCACTTAGCCGTGTGCTCATAAGTGTGAGTGGGGGTTGATTCCTCAACTCTCAAGCAAGCCCCAATCTTATATGAAGCTTCCAATATATCTATTATGCATCTCAAGACTCAAGAGGCAAGTAATCTTTCTTGAATCAACCCTGTCATTTGTGAAAAATATGCATGTTATGTTCCTACTCAAATGGGTCAAACAAGCTTGGTTTCAACCTAAGTTTCTAGATATATAAGCAAATCATTTTTGTAGGCTTAAGTTTAAGTGTTAATTGGTGAATGTTGTTGGAGCAAAAATAGGAGTCACGTGACTGACTCTTGAGAAGCTTTAGGAAAGCCTTCTTAAGAAGATGGAGCTTGTTGGTGTTGAGTTTATTTTTTTCACTGTTAAGAATAATAATAAGTGTTTTAGAATAAAGAAGTATAAAGTAGAAGAAAAGGTAGAAGTAAAGTGACTTAAATAAATGAAAGTTTTGGTGTGGAGTGGGAATGTAACCCACGACTGAAACCTCCAAAGGAGAATCAAATTTTTTTCTTTTCTTCTTTTGAGCAATATATGATATAATGAGATACTTGGAATGTGTATTTATTTGTAGTCGAAATTGTACAAATATATGTATTATGTAAATAATATGTTAATTTCTATTATGCTATTTCTAACCATATGTGTGTTTATGAGGCTTTTAGGTGAAAGATTTAGAAATCATTAGTCTCAAATGGGTTGTTTTGAGGATGGATTGGAATGTGCAAAATTATAGACTAAGTTGCAGAAAATACCAGAATGGAACTATTTTAGAGAAGCCTAAAACCGTCCCCCTACAAGGACAAAAGTAATGATTTTCATTAATTTTATGGCTTAAGGAAATAAAATGATGATAATACTATAGGTTGGTGAACTTAAAAATGTTAAACGGAACTTTGAATACATTAAATAATCAAGAAAATAAAATGACGCGAAAACAGAAATTTTCGGGCAATAAAGTTAGTTTAAAACACTGTTAAAAAAATAACTTATGAATTTTTAAGACATTTCGTATTTTTCTATGGTGAAAATGTAATTCAAATAAGGTATTTGAGACAAGTTAAATGAAATAAAGGAATAAAAAGATGTGATTTTGTAGCATGATATCACAATATGTTTTCCAACGATTTTCCAGACATGTTGCGAAAGAAAGAGATTTTACTTAATGAACCTTATCAACGAGATGGAAGATTCCAAGAGACATAGCTTATGTCTGTATCTATGAGTCGTGTGAGTACCTTGTGAGTGGACTTGGACGCCTCGATGATTTTATATGCGGAGGCCGACATGGTACCACTACGGCTGGACCATGGGCATAGTTATGTTCAGATTAGATGCACTGATATGACATCGAGGTCAGGGAGACTGGTTCCATGGGGCATAGTATACGTTATGTACCGTATGTTCTTCAGGCGAGCGATCTTGAGTTCATCGGCCGTACGAGTCACCGTCAGATACATAAACCTGCGATGAGTGTATCAGTGGTATATGTGACTATTTGGGGAATCTTTCCGGTCACCGTTGATATTGTTCCTTACGAAAGATGACCATCACCTATTTTACAGCTTACATTTATATTTTTCTTTTCAAGTTAAATAGCTATGCTCAAAATCATAAAAATTAACATCCCGTTTTTTTACTGGAGATAGGATGGATCAGTGGTATAGTATAAGAATAGAGAGAATTAGTTGTAGCCCTAGTTGAGTTTAAATGGTTAAGTACATGTTCAGTATAACTTTCTGAAGCTTTATATCCATGTCTACGAGTTAAACTATGTGATTGATGCAAGTACGTGCGAACCAGATAGGTAGCATTTTCTATACTCCGCTTTATTATGATCTGTTTTATATTTTGTTGCCTTATCATAACCTTTTTGATCCGTATGGGGATTCGAGTGGGTTTCTTGCAGGCAAAATTTTATCTCGTCTGACCTTCGTTGATTTAAAAATCTTTTTTACAGAGGACCGTACCTTTGACATCGAGTATATAGCTGAGGACCAGTCTTGATTCTCGTTACTCGTGTACGAGAGACGCTTTTTTTATGACCACTATATCACCTTTCAGATTTATGTAGTAGGAAGTTATGTATACTTTGCGGATTATCATAGTCGTATGGACCCATGTAGTACTGGATAATATCGAATGTATCAACTAAATTCTCTTTAAGTTAATTTGATTTCGTTGTGCACTCCATGCATAGGTACTTGGTACACACGATAGTGACGACACCTTGTACTCTACTACATGGGGTACGATGGATGAACCGTGCCGGGACTAAATTCCCAGACGGGGAGCTAAAGGTGGTATCAGAGCCCAGGCTCTAGATCACTGACGAAACAGATAACTTAAACGTTTCCTTAGAAATCTAAGCTATGATCATAGACCTAAGTTTAATCATGCAACGACCTTAGTTTAGACAATGTAGCATGGTATTTAGGAAGATGATTCATAATCGAGTTACACGCGTGAGGAAGTGCCGATTAGACATAATTGATTCACAATTCGCATGGGAAGTAGTTTACGGGATTAAGTATTTTTATGAGTATACACATGAATATGAACTTACCAGATAATGTGAATTTCTTCATCAGGATGTCAGGTAGACCACAAGGCCCTCAGAACAGATCGCGCCGAGTTACTTGAACCTGTACCGCTGTAGCGGCGTGCCCCTACTCCTTAGGCTCATACTGCACCTCAGCCTGCATATGTATCCGGCGTCGTGACATACGCCTGACCAAGCAATTTACGTATACGCTAGCGCATTAATTTTGCATATGTGTGTGCGTTATGTGGATTAAATAAAGAAAATTAATTTACATAAGGCTACTACTAAGATTAAATAAATTATAACAAGTAACATTAAAAAGTCAACAATCATATAATGCAAAATTTACCTAATAAAGGAAAGAAAAAATAAAATAAAATAAGCCCCTCCCCAAAAAAGCCCCAGCCAGCCTACCCCTGGAGTAAAAACCAAAAAGCCTTCCCAAAAGGCTTAATCTCCAGCAAGAGCCATCCAAAAAGCTACCCACTCTCTACATGCATTGGATCAATTCCTAAAAGCTTCCTACAACATCCCATCATCCTCCTACCCAAGACAAGTTATCATCATTCATCCCTTCCATTCTCAATTTTCAACAGCACCAAGGGTTAGGTAAGAGAATAACAACAACCAAGCTTCCATCCATTCAATTGAAGAAGTACTCCAACATCTCACCAAAAACAACTCCTTCATCCTCTACTTTCCCCTAGCAAACGACCACAAGGCCAAGGGTGAAATAAACATATTCAACCCCTCACTTTACTCCACTCCATGGTGATTCCAAGATAACATCTATAATATTTTTTTTTCATCCCATCCTGGTAAGAAAGAAATTATCCTCATTCCTCTCAAGCAAAACTGTGCGCCCTTTAGTGTATAAAAGGAAATCTTAGCAAGCTCAAGAGAATTCAAGACACTTTCAAGACCAATTTCAATTACCCTCACCTCTAAGGTAAGTATTTCTAGCAAATTCTCTTGAGAAAGTATCTTCTTCATAGCTCACGTTTTCCTTCCTATTCTCACCCATGGACCGTATGCCTCAAAGAATCAAGAGGAAGAGCTCTTCAAGTTCAAGCTATAAAACCATCCCAGTATTAGTCAAGCTCATAGGTAAAGTTCATGAATGTTTCTCTCTTATTCTTCTTTCCACTACCATGTCTAGGCTTGATTTCATCTTCTCCTATCCCTCTCACTTAGCCGTGTGCTCATAGGTGTGAGTGGGGGTTGATTCCTCAACTCTCAAGCAAGCCCCAATCTTATATGAAGCTTCCAATATATCTATTATGCATCTCAAGACTCAAGAGGCAAGTAATCTTTCTTGAATCAACCCTGTCATTTGTGAAAAATATGCATGTTATGTTCCTATTCAAATGGGTCAAACAAGCTTGGTTTCAACCTAAGTTTCAAGATATATGAGGAAATCATTTTTGTAGGCTTAAGTTTAAGTGTTAATTGGTGCATGTTGTTGGAGCAAAAATAGGAGTCACGTGACTGACTCTTGAGTAGCTTTAGGAAAGCCTTCTGAAAAAGATGGAGCTTGTTGGTGTTGAGTTTATTTTTTTCACCGTTAAGAATAATAATAAGTGTTTTAGAATAAAGAAGTATAAAGTAGAAGAAAAGGTGGAAGTAAAGTGACTTAAATGGATGAAAGTTTTGGTGTGGAGTGGGAATGTAACCCACGGCTGAACGCTCCAATGGAGAATCAAAATTTTTCTTTTCTTCTTTTGAGCAATATATGATATAATGAGATACTTGGAATGTGTATTTATGCATAGTCGAAATTGTACAAATATATGTATTATGTAAATAATATGTTAATTTGTACTATGCTATATCTAACCATATATGTTTTTATGAGGTTTTTAGGTGGAAGATTTAGAAGGCATTAGCCTCAAGTGGGTTGTTTTAAGGATGGTTTGGAATGTGCAAAATTATGGACTATGTTGCCGAAAATACCAGAAAATAGGGCTGTTTTAGTGAAGCCTAAAACCTGTTGAGAAATATGTTTGGATAATTTTCAAAGTCATGATTTTCAGTGGTGAATGCATAAAAATGTCACATATGGTGTTATATGTGATTAAAAGTTGAAAAAGTTGAAAAAGTTGACATCGATCTCTCAGGTTGTTGCACTTTGATCGATCGATGTACTTCGATCCCTCACATCGATCGATCTATGTAAGGCAATGAAAGTTCAAGACCTCACTATGAGACATCAATCTCTGAACCTGAGATACATCGATCGATCGATGTGCATCGAACTCTCACTTCGATCGATCGATGTAGGTCAGAGACAAATTCTGAAACTCACTGTGAGACATCGATCTCTGAAGCTGAGGCACTCCGATCGATCGATGTCTAGGGTTTTTAGAAATATTTTTCGAAAATGTGATAAAGTGTTTCTTTTCATTTGTACATATTTTATATATGTTCATTATGTGATTTTGATAAATATAAATGTCTTGTGACTAATATGTCTTGGAAGTTTCTACAACTTACCAAAAGGGCAAAATTGGTATTTTGAGTTTTGTGGGAACATGATCTGGTGGATATATATCAAGGACTTATTCTTATCATATTTATCAAGACAAAGGTGGTATTATATTTATTTCTTACCATCGGGGTCATTTCTGAAGTTTTCTCACACCAGGGGCATTTCGGTCATTTCATCCTTGAGGGTATTTTTGGTATTTTCACTCAAGGAATCTCTTGAGTATATTCTTATCTTCATTCTAGAGTTGAGTTGTGATTATTTTGAAGATTATATGGTGGTTTTATATTATTTCTCTCACATGGTGATATTATTGACTATAGCGGGATATGTGACGAGTTGTGATGTCACATTCTATTTCTTTCTTGAAGACTTTATTTATATATTATTGGAGGATATTATTCAGCATTATACAGAGATTTCAAAGGTTTGGAAACGATCACAACATACAAGAATAAATTATGGGAATTTTGTGTTACATCTTGACATAATCTTGTCAATTATTATTTGGTAACTTCTTCTTCACAAAACTGAGTTGATATACATATATATTGGTCCAAAAACGTGTATATTCAGTTGGAGATGATGTGTTATTCATTTTATGGCTTGGTGACAAGTGGACAAATCAAAAACAGGCTAGTCGGCAAAAGTTGCCAACTTGGAAAAATTGAAAAATTTGAATATGTGAAAACGGCTGATTTTGGGGTCAAACTTTCAGCCTACACATGCCCTATTTTCAAGCCTGGAAGTTGAGGTATTCTTGTGGCATTATCCTTCTTATTATCTTCATTTTGCTAAGGATAATTATGACATGCCAAGGTGTAAATTTTGGCCAACATAATGTGTGCCAAGGTGGACCAATCATTTTTCTTTATGTTTCCAAGTGTAATTGGCCAACCAATGACGTGAAGACAACTTGGACTTGATGATGAAGATTATGGTGAAGAAGATGAAACACACCTGAAGCACATTTGAAAGCATTTGTTGATTTGTTTAGTTATCTTCTTCTTATTGTTCTTGTTTCATTCTTTGTAGAAAAGGTGTTCTTATTGTATTTGTTGAGTGACAAGCCTCTTGAGCTTTATTTGTAAGATTGATTAGCCAATTCTATAAGGCTACATCAATAGGTGGTAGAGGTGTTACAACTAAGTGTTGCATAGAAGGTGTTCATCCAAGTCTTGAATAAGGTTGGTGTATAACCCAAGGATCAAGCTTGGTTCTTGTTGTAACCTGATTCATACCATAGTAAAATCCAAAGAAAGATGTTCCTTGGGACTGGAATAGGTCACATTGACCGAACCAGGATAAATCCTTGGTGTTCTTATCATGTTTCTACCTTTCTGTTTTCTGCCTATTTTACTATAGTTTTCATAGAACATCAAACATTTTGCCAAAATAGCTACGCACTTTCAAAATTTGTGATTTTTGGTGGAGTTATATTTCAGAATGTTAGCTTTGATTCGCAACAAAAATCATTTGATTTGAGCAAGGGAAAGTTAGTCTTTCAGTCTTTGCAAGATAACTGCTCCAATCTGGCTACAATCTGACCAGTTTTGAGAAAATTTGAATTTTGTTTTAATCAAGAATTTTTCAAGGTCATAGCCTTTTGGAATCATAAACTAGACATCCTAAGGAGTGTTTTGACATAAATTTCAACCTTTTTGGTTAAGTATTCAAAGATAAACATGTTTTTCAATTTCGACAACATTCTGTCCAATTCTGTTCAGATTGACCATCAGAATATTTTTATTTGTTTGAAGGGTCAAACGATCTTATTTTTGTCTAATTTTTGGACACAGTCTTGTCAACACATTGAAGCTAAGTTCTGAAAATGTTCATAATTTTTGGAGTTGTGTACAAGAATTTTTGAATTTTTCAAAAATGGGTTTTGAATCTGAGGTAGTCTCAGATTCTGTTTTCAAAGGGGATTTTTATCAAGGGTAGTAGTGTAATTTCCACTAGCCACAATTCACCTTCCCTCTAATGGTGTTTATTGCAGGAACAAGGTCCAACAATTGGTATCAGAGTGACGTCTACACCACTCAAAGAAGCAAGATTCAACACTGTATAAACAACATAAGACCAAAAAACAATATTTCAAAGTAGCCTGCTAGTATCAAAACAAAGGTACTTACAATTGCAATAGTTTCTCACAAAGGTCAGTTGGAAGGTATGTCCACACAACATCCTCCTCTTTTCGATGGTAATAATTTTGTTCATTGGAAACTAAGAATGAGGCTATTCTTAATGGCTATAGACATCGATTTATGCTCTATAGTTGAAGATGGGCCGTACATTCCAATGAAAATAGTACAAGTTAGTGAAGTCACACAAGAGGTTGAAAAATATAAAAGTGAATGGTCATCAGAAGATAAAAAGAAAATGTCTATGAATGCTAAAGCCATGCAATTGCTTTTAAACAGACTTACGACTTCTGAGGCATGATATGTTTCAAATTGCACAAGTGCACACGACATGTGGAAATCACTGTATTAAAGCATGAAGGCACAAGCGGTGTAAAAGAATCAAAAATAAACATGCTCATGACTGAGCTTGAATCTTTCAGAATGTTGCCAAACGAATCCATAACATCTATGGATTTGAGGATTACTAATATTTTCAATGCCCTTGAAGCTTTAGGCAAATCATACACAAACAATGAAAAGGTTCAAAAGATGCTACGAAGCCTTCCTGCTGAATGGGATCCAAAGGTAACTGCAATCGAGGAGACAAAGTCGTCGTCATCATCATCATCATCATCATCATACCTAGTATATCCCAATGATAGCAAAAGCTATTGTCAGGGTCTGGGGAGGGTAAGCGGCAGCCAAACAATACCTCTATCCCTAGGGATAGAGAGTTTGCTTCCAGTGAGACCCCCGGCTCTGGCTGTACATGCATAAATTGACACAATAGTAGGAATATGACGTGCTAGTGTGTTAGTGAAAAAATTTAGTAAATAAAAATACGAATTTCCCGACATGAAAATGGTCCTAAACGTGCATATGTACATATAATGCAGGACAAAGATAAAAAATAAAAAATAAATAAAAGTGCAAAATCCACCAAAGCGTAAATAATATTTAAACCCCTAACCACACTCTAAGGCGTCCTTATATCCTGCCTAAACCTCTTTAACATTAATCATCTGCCTCCATGAACTCCTATCCTGGACTATGCATTCGAAGAAGTGCAAATCTAATAGGTCATGCCTAATCCGCTCATCCTAAGTCAGTTTGTACCTGCCTTTACTCCTCTCCCCTCTACACTGAGGCTTTCGACTGCTCTGATAGGCGCCGTTGTCTGTCTCCTCCTGACATGCCCAAACCATCTCAGTCTCCCCTCCCTTATCTTATCTCCTATACTAGTAACCCCTAAACTTTTTCGAAATGCCTCATTTCTGATCCGGTCTAGCCTTGTATGCCCACACATCCACCTCAGCATCCTCATCTCTACCACTTCCATCTTCTGGGACTGGGGCCTCTTGATGGCCCAGCAGTCTGCTCCATATAACATTGCCGGTCGCACTGCCACCCTATAAAAGTTTCCCTTTAATTTAGTTGGAAATTCTTGTCACACGGCACTCCTAAGGCCGCCCTCCATCTACACCAGCCTGCCTGGACTCGGTGTGCTACATCACTATCTATGTCTCCATCCTGTTGTACAAATGAACCTAGGTACTTGAACTTAGTTACTTGTGGTACCACTTAACCCTCGATGGTGAGCTGTCTATTCTCACCGTCAGCTATGCCACTGAAGTCGCAGTGTAGATACTCAGTCTTAGAGCGACTAATTGAGCCTTTTCTCTCTAAAACATCTCTCTATTGCTCTAGTCTCATACTCAAGGTCTGTCTACTCTTTGCGACTAATACAATATCGTCAGCAAATAGCATACACCACGGAACTGACTCTTGGACCAGCTTTGATGACTCATCAAGGACAACTGCGAAAAGAAATGGGCTTGATGCAGACCCTTGATGGAGGTCTACCTCCACTGAAAAGAAGTCCGTATTCCACACAAGCGTACGAACGGTTGTGTTCGTCCTAGCATATATATATCCCTAATTATGTTTATATACTTCATAGGAACCCCTTTTGCATCCATACTATCCCAAATCAAGCTACGTGGTACACTATCATATGCTTTTTCAAGATCGATGAAAACCATATGTAGGTCGTGCTTCTTCTCCCTATACTTCTCATCAATCTCCTTAGGATGTGTATTGCTTCCGTAGTTGACCGTCCTGGCATAAAACCAAATTGGTTCACTGTAACCTGAGTGTTTCCCCTAATCCTAGTGTTGATTACTCTCTCCTATAACTTCATAGTATGGCTTAACAATTTAATCCCCCTGTAATTCCCACAATACTGTGTGTCTCCTTTTCTCATAAATATAGAGACCACTACACTCTTGCTCCACTCATCTGACATTTTTCTTGTTTTGAAGATAAGGTTGAACAGAGTAGTTAACCATTGAACCCCTTCCTCTCCTAAACACTTTCAGGCCTCAATGGGTATGTTATCCATGCCAACTGCCTTAGCTCTTCCCATCTTCTTAAGTGATATCTTCACTTCTCCTTGTGTGATGCTGCGACAATCGGAGGTATTATGTTGTCGTCTTTGTGTAGTGATGCTTTCTCTTTCTTCTTGGTCGACCCTTACGTTGTTGAAAAAGTTGTAAAAGTATTTTTGCCATTGTCCCTTGATGTCTTGTTCTTTGACTAAAACATGTCCATCTTCTTCCTTTATAAATTTCATGACTCCTAGGTCTTGCTTCTTTCGATCTCGAGCTTTTGCAATCTTGAACATATCATGCTCTGTCTTTTGTTTCTAGTCTTTCATACATCCTTTTATAGGTTGCATTCTTTGCCTCTGTCATTGTTTTCTTTGCCTCTTTCCTAGTGGTTTTGTAGTTCTCCCTCACTCTCACTTTCTCCTCCCTGTCTGTGCAGCTTAACACCTCTCTAAAACTGTTTTGCTTATTCCTTATTTTTCGTTGCACATCCTCGTTCAACCACCACGATTCTTTATGTACGTTGTCTTTTCTGTTGTTACCCCAAGAGTTTCCCTTGCCGCGTGAGTAATGGTAGTTGGCATAGCCTCCCACATCTGGTTTGTGGTCTTAGCTATTGAATTTGATGTCGCCGAGATGACCTTGTCTCTAAATATGCAAATGTTTTCGTCCTTCAAGCAACCCTATCGAATCCTAGATGGTAATTTTCTAACGCTTGTGCTCAACTTTTGGCTCAAGCTGATAATTACGACTAGTAAGCGATGTTGCGTCACTACTGTCTCCCCTGGTATAACCTTACAATCTCTCCACATTTGTCGGTCTTCACATCTCAACAGAAAATAGTCAATTTACGTGTTACATCCTCCACTGCTAAAAGTGATCAAATGTGATTCTTTTTTCTTAAAGAACGAGTTTATAATACCTAAGTCGTGGGCAATAGCAAAGTCTAGCAAATCTCTACCCTGCTTGTTTCTATCTCTATGGCCAAACCCGCCATGTGCCGATTAAAAACCATCGGTATCCTTTCCAATATTAGAACAATTTAAATCTGGTGCAAATATGTTAGATACATTTATATCATCGCAAAAATATAGAAATGATAAAACCGGGTTAGGATATAAAGAAGAAAATGCCAAAGTAGATAAAAAGACTAAGTTTGTCTCATCTAGTACAAAAATGCCATATAATACAACAAAATCAACTTTGCCTGCTGTATCTTCTTCTACTCCTTCTTCTGTTTATTCTAAGGCAAAAATACAACACGTACCCACAAATTTACACACGTATAAACATGCAACTAGGCAAAAATTTACATCTAGACAACCTAGAAATTATGCCTACATGTATACAAATGCAACAAGACATAATAAAATGCATCCAACTTATTATGAACCTAAGTATATGCAACACTCATATAAGTCGTATAGAAATGCATATAAACATACATACATAGCACCATATAAGAAACAAAATCATATGCCTTACATTAGCTATCAAAATCGGCCCCAACAAAGTACATATAAACCAAGGTACAACATGTATAACAATGCATCTTCATGGAATTTATATGCTAATTCTCCTTATTTTTCTAATTATAACAATGCTAAAAATGTGCCAAAAAGGTACATCCAAGTTTGGATACCCAAAGGGTATATAAATAAGGATGGTGCCCCTAACATTCAAGGACCCAAATAAAGGGTACCTAAAACTTTGTCTCCATTGTAGGAAAATCGCAAGGAATGCAAGAAGGAGGAAAAGTCAACGAATCTAAAAACTAAATGGTTTTTAGATAGTGGATGTTCACGGCATATGACGGGCAACCCCAAACTATTCACCGAGTTGGAACATATAAAGAATGGAGGAAAGGTAACATTCGGTGACAACAACAAAGGACACGTTGTTGGAAAAAGAACAATTGGGGACCCTAACACTTTTCAAATATGAAATGTGTTGTTAGTAAGTAATCTTTCTTATAATTTATTAAGTATTTCTCAACTTATAGATTGAGGATATACTGTTTCTTTTCTTCCCAATTCTTGTGATATAATAAATGAAAAAGGAGAAATTGTTTTAAAAGGAAATAGGGATGATAACATTTACACTCTTACCTTAGATAACATGTTAGATGCTAAGATTAAATGTTTAATATCACATGACTTAGATGTGAATTTATGGCATAGAAGATTAGGACATATAGGAATTCCAACCATTAAGAAATTATCTAAGAGGAATTTAATTAGAGAAATGCCTAAGTTAGACTTAGATAATTTTCAAATGTGTGAAACATGTATTAAGAGAAAACACATTAAAGAAACATTAAAACCGAACATGAAGTGAGTACTAGTCATGTACTAGAATTGCTTCGCTTAGACTTATTTGATCCAAGTAGGACAAAAAGTCTAGGTGGACACTACTATGTGTGTGTCATAGTAGATGATTACTCACGCTACACATAGACATTGTTCTTAACACACAAGACGATGCTCCATTAACAATCGAAACTCTTATTAAGCAACTTCAAAATATATATGAAGAAAATGTTAAAAGAATTAGAAGTGATAGAGGTGGAGAATTTATAAACAAATATGTAATCAATTTTTGTGAATTACATGGAATTAAACACGAATTATCACCACCTAGAACACCAGAACTCAATGGAGTTGTTGAACGTTTAAATAGAACAATTCAAGAAGTTTCTAGAACAATGTTATGTGAAAATAAATTACCAAGATATTTATGGGCTGAAGCTGTAAGTTGTGCTTGTTATATAATAAATAGGCTTTCTATTAGAAAGAAATTAAATAAAACACCTTATGGATTGTTAAGCAATAGAAAACCTAAGATAGATTATCTTAGAGTATTTGGATGTAAGTGTTTTGTACTGAACACTAAGGATAATCTAGACAAGTTTGAACAAAAATCTATTGAATGCATATTTGTTGGTTATTCAACTAATTCAAGAGCATATAGATGTTATAATCCTGCATCTAGAAAAATAATTGAATCTATACATGTGAAATTCAATGAAAATGCATGGTTTGAAGTTAGTGATAAAACTCAACATAAATGAGAAAATAATGTTGAAAATATTTTGAAGATGATGATATATTACTTGAGCATGTACTTCATCATCTAGAACCAACTCCCCATGAACAAGATATGCATGAACCCTTAGATGAAATAAATGAAGAGATTTTGCAATTGGAAGATAATACAACTAACTTACAAGATGATTCAATTGTATACGACAATGTTCATGCTAATGAAACATTTGAACAAGATGAGGGTGAACCTAGTCAATCTAGGAATTGGTGGCACCCTAACGAATTAATAATTGGGGATCCAAGTGTTGGGGGTTAGAACACGTAGAAACATAAGTCAACCTGAAGGACATAGCTTAATCTCACACTTAGAACCTAAGAATGTAAAAGAAGCCTTAGGTGATATATCTTGGATAGATGCCATACATGAGGAATTGAATCAATTTAAAAGAAACAACGTGTGGGACTTAGTACCTAAACCTGAAGACAAGTCTATAATAGGAACCAAATGGGTCTTTAGAAATAAAATAGATGAACAAGGAAACATCACATGAAATAAGGCTAGGCTAGTCGCACAAGGTTATAATCAACAAGAAGGAATAGATTATGAAGAAACGTTTGCACCCGTTGTACGACTAGAAGCAATTAGATTGTTACTTGTGATTGCAAGTCTAAGCAACATCAAACTCTTCTGAATGGATGTCACGAGTGCGTTCTTGAATGGATACATCCAAGAAGAGGTGTTTGTGAAACAAACCCTGGATTCGAAGATCCAAAGAATCCTAACCATGTTTACAAGCTTAAGAAAGCTCTATATAGTTTGAAACAAGCTCCAAGAGCTTGGTATGATAGATTTGCAAACTTTCTTATTGCAAATAATTATCAAAGGGGAACAATAGAAAACACATTATTCCTAAGAAAAGATAATGATTTATTAATAGTTCTAATATATATAGATGATATAATCTTTGGTTCAACCAACTCTACATTAGTAAAAGACTTCAAAGAATGTATGAAGTAAGAATTTGAGATGTCAATGGTAGGAGAGTTGAATTATTTCTTAGGACTACAAATCAAACAAATCTCTCAAGGAGTTCACATTAGCCAACATAAGTATGTCAATCATATGATTAAGAAGTTTGGCTTTGAAGAGTTGAAACCAACACTTACACCCATGAGTGTTAGCACCAAACTAGATAAGGATGAAAATGGTAAACCATTTGATGACACACTATATAGGTCTATGATTGGCTCATTGTTATATCTAACTGCATCAAGACCTAACATCATGTTTAGCGTCTGTATGTGTGCTAGGTTTCAATCTTGTCCTAAAGTCCCACATTACAATGCAGTGAAAAAGATCTTTAGATATCTTAAACACACACCTCACTTAGGACTTTGGTATGATAGAAACGCTAAGTTGGAATTATACGCATATAGTGATGCTGATTATGGTGGTTGCAAATTAGATCAAAAATCTACTAGCGGTACATGTCAGTTCATAGGAACCAACTTGATCACTTGGTTTTCTAAAAAGCAAGCTAGTGTAGTACTCTCCACCACCGAGCCGAGTATATAGCTTTGACTTTATGCACTACCCAAATACTTTGGCTTAAATAACAACTTAGCGATTTTTGCATTAAAATGAATAAGATTCCAATTTTCTCTAGTAGCACAAGTGCCATCAATCTTTCTCGGAATCCGAT
Organism: Eustoma russellianum; assembly: GCA_036186865.1. Taxonomy (NCBI): domain Eukaryota; kingdom Viridiplantae; phylum Streptophyta; class Magnoliopsida; order Gentianales; family Gentianaceae; genus Eustoma; species Eustoma russellianum. Next base: position 30,609,660 of record AP025059.1, on the reverse strand, counting down.
ACTTCATTCTAAGGCCAAACACATTGAGGTAAGATACCATTTCTTTCAAGATCATGTTCAAAATGGGGATATAGTCATAGATCATGTAAGAACTGATCACCAAATCGCTAAGATCTTCACCAAGCCCCTTAATCAAGACAATTTTGAAAACTTACGAGACAAGTTAGGTATGATGACTTACGATACCATTGCATAGTTCTATCTTTTGCATGATTTGCAAAATAAAGGGGGAGATAGAATAAGAACATGATTTTAGTTGGTAAGTCATGATTTGGTTGAATAATATGCTAATATTCAATTGGTATACGTTTTGGAGCATAGGTTAAGGGGGAGAGTATAATTTGAGGGGAGCACATGAATACATGAGAATTGAGAATTTATAAACAATTGGTAATTGGTTTCTAAAATAATAGGTATAGATTTGGTGAAACGATTGGTAAATGGTGAGGTAATTCAATTGGTTTAAAATTAGTAGATTTATGATAAAAAATTGGTAAAAAGTTGTGACATTATAGGTTATTTTGAAAATCATCCAAAAGGGGAAGAATGTTGAGAAATATGTTTGGATAATTTTAAAAGTCATGATTTTAAGTGGTGAATGCATAAAACTGTCACACATTGTGTTATATGTGATTAAAAGTTGAAAACGTTGACATCGATCTCTCAGGTTGTTGCACTTCGATCGATCGATGTATTTCGATCCCTCACATCGATCGATCTATGTAAGACAGTGAAAGTTCAAGACTTTACTGTGAGACATCGATTTATGAACCTGAGACACATCGATCGATCGATGTGCATCGAACCCTCACTTCGATCGATCGATGTAGGTCAGAGACAAATTATGAAACTCAGTGTGAGACATCGATCTCTGAAGCTGAGGCACTTCGATCGATCGATGTCTAAGGTTTTTAGAAATATTTTCTAAAATGTGATAAAGTGGTTGTTTTCATTTGTACATATTATATATATGTTTATTATGTTATTATTATGTGATTTTGATAAATATAAATGTCATGTGACTAATATGCCTTGCAAGTTTCTACAACTTACCAAAAAGGGCAAAATTGGTATTTTGAGTTCTGTAGGAACATGATATGGTGGATATATATCAAGGACTTATTCTTATAATATTTATCAAGATAAAGGTGGTATTATATTTATTTCTTACCATTGGGGTCATTTCTGAAGTTTTCTCACACCAGGGGCATTTTGGTCATTTCATCTCTGAGGGTATTTTTGGTATTTTCATTCAAGGAATCTCTTGAGTATATTCTTATCTTCATTCTGGAGTTGAGTTGTGATTATTTTGAAGATTATATGGTTGGTTTATACTATTTCTCTCACATGATAATAATATTGACTATAGCGGGATATGTGACGAGTTATGATGTCACATTTTATTTCTTTCTTGAAGACCTTATTTTCTATGTTATTGGAGGATCTTATTCATCATTATACAGAGATTTCAGAGGTGTTAAAGGTGTGAAAACGATCACAATATACAAGAAGAAATTATGGGAATTTTGGTGTTGCATGTTGACATAATCTTGTCAATTATTATTTGGTGATTTCTTCTTCAAAAATATGAGTTGATATACATTTATATTGGTCCAAAAAAGTGTATATTCAGTTGGAGATGATGTGTTATTCATTTTATGTCTTGGTGACAAGTGGACAAATTAAAAAGGCTTTTGCCAACTTGGAAAAAATTGAAACATTTGAATATGTAGCCAACGGATACATGGCTGAAAATGGTTGATTTTGGGGTCAAAATTTCAGCCTTCACATGCCGTATTTTCAAGCCTAGAATTTGAGTTATTCTTGTGGCATTATCCTTCTTATTATCTTCATTTTGCTAAGGATAATTATGACATTCCAAGGTGTAAATTTCGGCCAAAATAATGTGTGCCACGGTGGACCAATCATTTTGCTTTATGTTGCCAAGTGTACAAGGTCAACCAATGATGTGAAGACAACTTGGACTTGATGATGAAGATGGTGACACATGTACATTCTTATCTCCAAGGCTCACGTTATAAATAGGAGGCAATGGTGAGGAAGATGAAACACACTTGAAGCTCACTTGAAAGCATTTGTTGATTTGTCTAGTTAACTTCTTCTTCTTGTTCTTGTATCATTATTTGTAGCAAAGGTGTTCTTATTGTATTTGTTGAGCTACAAGCCTCCCGAGATTCATTTGTAAGATTGATTAGCCAATTCTATAAGGCTATATGAATAGGTGGTAGAGGTGTTGCAACTAAGTGTTGCATAGAAGGTGTTTATCCAAGTCTTGAATATGGTTGGTGTATAACTAAGGATCAAGCTTGGTTCTTGTTATAAGTTGATTCATACCATAGTAAAATCCAAGGAAGTGTGTTCCTTGGGACTGGATTAGGTCACGTTGACCGAACCAGGATAAATCCTCGGTGTTCTTATCTTGTTTCTACCTTTCTGTTTTCTGTCCGTTTTACTGCAGTTTTCACACAATTTCTCACATTCTGAAAAATAGCTAAACACTTTCAAAATTCGTGATTTTTGGTGGAGTTATACTTCAGTCTGTTATCTTTCATTTGCAATAAGAATCACTTGATTTGAGCAAGGGAAAGTTAGTCTTTCAGTGTTTGCAAGATAACTGCTCCAATTTGGCTGCAATCTGACTAGTTTTGAGAAAACTTGAATTCTGTTTTAACAAGAATTTTTTAAGGTCAGAGAATTTTGGAATCATAAACTAGACATCCTAAGGAGTGTTTTTACATAAAGTTCAACCTTTTTGGTTAAGTATTCAAAGAAGAAACGCATTTTTCAATTTCAGCAACATTCTGTCCAATTCTGTTCACATTGACCATCTGAATCTTTTTACTTTTTGGAAGGGTCAAAAAATCTTATTTTTATCTAATTTTTGGACAGAGTCTTGTCAACACATTGAAGTTAAGTTCTAGAAAACTTTCATAATTTTTGGAGTTGTGTACAAGGGTTTTTGAATTTTTCAAAAACGGGTTCTGAATCTAAGGTAGTCTCAAATTTTGTTTTTAAAGAGGATTTTTATCGAAGGTAGTAGTGTAATTTCCGCTAACCACTATTCACCCTCCTTCTAGTGGTGTTTATTGCAGGTGCACGACCCAAAGACCGTCCCCCTACAAGGACAAAAGCAATGATTTACATTAAGTTTATGGCTTAAAGAAATAAAATCATGATAATACTATAGGTTAGTGAGCATAAAAATGCCAAACGGAACTCCGAATACATTAAATAATGAAGAAAATTATATGACGCAAAAACAGATTTTTTCCGGTAGTAAAGGTAGTTTAAAACACTGTTAAAGAAATAACGCACGAATTTTTATGCCATTTGGTATTTTTCTACGGAGAAAATGTAATTCAAATAAGGTATTTGAGACAAGTTAAATCAAATAAAGGTATAAAAAGGTGTGATTTTATAGCATGATCTCACAATATGTTTTCCAACGATTTTTCAGACATTTTGCGAAACAAAGAGATTTTACGTAACGAACCTTATCAACGAGACAGAAGATTCCAAGAGACACAACTTATATCAGTATTTATGTGTCGTGTGAGTACCTCGTGGGCGGACTTGGACTCCTCGATGATTTTATGTGTGGAGGTCTGCATGGTACTACTGTGGTTGGACCATGTGCATAGTTATGTTCAGATGAGATGCGTCGTCATAACACTGAGATCGGGGAGACCGGTTCCATGGGGCATAATATACGTTATGTGTTGTATGTTCTTCTAGCGAGTGATCCTGAGTTCATCGGCCGTATGAGTCACTGTTAGATATATATACCTACGATGAGTGTATCAGTAGTATATATGACTATTTAGGGAATCTTTCCCGTCACCGTTGATGTTGTTCCTTATGAAGGATGACCATCACCTATTTTACTGTTTACAGTTATATTTTTCTTTTCAAGTTAAATAGCTATGCATCAAAATCAAAGAATTAACATCACGTCTTTTGTACTGGAGATAGGATGGATCAGTGGTATAGTATAAGAATAGATGAATAAATTGTAGCCTTAGTTGAGTTTAAATGGTTAAGTAGATGTTCAATATAACTTTCTGATGCTTTATATCTTTGTCTACAAGTTAAATTATGTGATTGATGCCAGTACTTGCAAACCCGCTAGGTAGCATTTTCTATACTCTATGCTTTATTACGATATGTTTTATATTTTGCTGCCTTGTCATAGGTTGTTTGATCCGTATGGGGGATTCGAATGGGTTTCTTGCCAGGCAAAATTTTATCTCGTCTGACCCTCATTGTTTTGAAAATCTTTATTTTACAGAGGACCGTACCTTTGACATCGAGTATATAGCTAAGGACCAGTCTTGATTCTAGTTACTCATGTACGAGAGACACATTTTTTATGACCACTATATCACCTTTTGGATTTATGTAGTAGGAACTTATGTATACTTTGCGGATTATCATGGTCGTATGGACTCATGTAGTACTGGATAATATCGGATGTATGAACTAAATTTTATTTATGTTGTTGATTCCGTTGTGCACTCCATGCATAGGTACTTGGTACACACGATAGTGACGATGCTTTGTACTCTACTACGTGGGGTATGACGGGTGAACCGTGTCGGGACTAAATTCTCAGACGGGGCGCTACACGAATAGTCTCGATTAGTGTTATATTGAGTTTGGACTTTTTGAAAGAGGTGTAAAAATTTTCCAAACACATGAGACTTATTTTGTAAGAAATATATCCAAAGTCATATGGAGAACTCATTGATAAACGATATAAAATATTGAAAATGACTATTATTGGACACATATGCTGGCTACCACACATCAGAATGTGCCAAAGAAAAGATAAAATTAACACGATTAACATTTGGTTGAAATGTAAATCGGTGATTTTTTACATGCGTGCATGTCTCACAGGGCACATTAGTTGTTTCACTGGTAAATAGACTAAAAATAAAAAATTAATATAGCTGAAGGATAGATGACCTAAACAATGATGCCATAGCCGCAGTTATCATTCGACCATCCCATCAGCGAGTATAGATTGACCTTATTGAGCTACCTCGTCAATTTAGTACAAATCTCCTCATTCAACGCCATGCTTAATTATAACCTTCGTATGTATGTCCTACAACATGAAAAAATGGAGATACATCAGTACCACACAATTAAGTTTCTTAACGACATGGTTGAGATACAACATTTTTGATGATAAAATGGGAAAATAAATACAGTTATCCATCCACTTTTATGGGGAAAAAATAATCGGGTCCCCCTTGTACTGGAACTAACTCTCTGCTGGTTGTCTTGATATGTGTTTTTGTGGGTTGGAAGAGATATAGAAAGTCTTTATAATCGTTGGTCAAAGTGTCAATGGCTCCGTAACTGAAGATCCATTTCGTGGATTTGTTCGAAGTTGGAGAGGTCTTGGACTAGGTTTGAAGGACTCTGGACATGTTTTGAGATTTTTGTAACACTAGGGGTGAATTTGTAATTTCTGAGAAATTTGGAAACAAATATGCAATTTCGAATAAATTTAGGATAAATGTGTAATTCCCATAAGCTGTTGGGGCATTTTTGCAGTGTCCATAATGTTAAACTTGTTGTTTGGTGACAGGGTTGGGGCAGTTGTGTAGATTCAGAATCATTAGGGGTTCCAGATGCAAAGCTTAATAAATTTGGTGTAAAAAATAAGGGGTTGGATTTAAGAACTCCAACCTTACCTCCATTATGTTTGGCTGCCATTTCTCTCTTTTGACCAGCCCCTCTTTCTTCCTCATAAGATCCGCTGCTTGCTCTGCCTCTGCTGTTCGACTCAGCACCCTTGGGCCAAACCCTGTTGTTGTGGCGTCCCCTCATATGCCCACTATGGTAACCCCTCTTCTGGTATTATCTCGGGCATTTTGATTTTGATGTTAATCCTCTTGCCAATGTGGATACCCGATGAAACAAATCTCATTCGTATGTTTTCTCATTACATAACAGGAACACTGGAGGTGGTTCTTGTCTTCCATTTGATGGCCTCTCTATGATGTGCTTGAGTGAGTGTCTTCCTGGGTTGGTTCCATCCTCCCTTAGCCAATTGTATTGTTGGCTGTCAAGCAACTTCCAATCCTTGATGATGTGTTTAAATCAACTGAAGAGATCGATTTAAGAATGGTTATCCAGGCCTCTTCCTTTGGACCACGGTGTATGCTGCCTCCACTAGCGGCAGCGACTCCTCTTTCAAGATCTCTCTCTTCACTATTTTAAACTTGTCATCGAGGGATGCGAAAAGCTGAAAAGGTCTTTGTTCTTGAATGTTCTTGTTATAGATTCCTATGTCTTAAGGATCCTTTATTGGATTAAGATCGTTTCGGCATATCATCATCCACAGGTATTGGAATTCATTCAAGTCAAATCGAATCACTCTCTTATTCAAGTCAAATACTTGCAGTGCATCTGTATCAGACCCATACGTGACAGACAATCTGCCCCATAGGGCCTTTTCCGTAGGATACTGAGGTACGTTGTACATAAGATTAATCTCAATATTCTGAATCAACCATGTGAAAACCCATTAGTCATTGTCTTCTCACCTCTCATAGGTAGTCTCTGTTACTGAGGAAGTGGAGTAATCCCTATAATGTGTGAGCCCCCTGCCACCGATTGCTTTGTGCTTTAAGGTTGCGGATAAAGCATTGTTTTCTCTATTGAGTTTGATTCCAATGCTCAAATTATTATTATTGGTTTGGGTTTGTGCTCGGAGACTCTTCCGGAGTAAATATGCTAATTGGAGTGTTGACTCATAAGGGAGGTTTTCTGTATTTGGCTTATCTTTAGGATTACTACTAGTGCTTGCCATAGTTTTTTTTGTTTGCAGCAAGGAACACCATTTATGAGGATAGAAATGTATGTCCCTTGCAGATGATTGAAAATCAAGGTGATCGACCGCGAATAAAATCCAAATTGTTGTAGAAGTTTTGTTAAACAGTGACAATTAACCCTGTCAAATGCCTTCATCATGTCTAGTTTGATCATGATGTTTGATCCACGTACTTTTTTGTCTAAAAGGTGAACCATCTCCTTTGCCAGCAATATATGATCAGATATATCCTGCCCCTTTAGAAATCCTGCTTGCTCTTCTGATATCACCTTGTGCAATATTGGCTGCACAAGGACCTATTCAACCTTATAATGTTGGTAGAGCACGTCCATGCTTATCTCATCTTGCTTTCGCAGACGATTTGTTGATCTTTATTAATGGTAGTTTACGCAATCTTACACGTTTTCGGGAGTTTCTGCAGTTATATCAAGATGCTACAGGACAGGCTGTTAACTACCAAAAGAGTCAATTTGTAACTCCCTTATATCTTCATACAGCACATATACGAAGAATGGAAAATGCAATTCAGATGCACGCAGTCTCCCTCCTAATTAAGTATTTGGGGATATCTCTATTCAAAGGAAAGGCCCGTACCAGCCATTATTTACAATTGATTTCTACTTTTAGGCAAAGTTAAACATGTGGCAGAACAAATTATTGAGTCATGCAGGAAGATTAACTTTGATTAAGCATGTTCTTGCTTCCATCCCACTACATATTCTTGCGGTTTCGTTACTACCTTCTAGCACCATCAATATATCACATCGTATGATGACTAAATTCTTTTGGGGTGCCAATGATGGCACGCAACGACATGCATGGATCTCTATGGATAAAATCTTTCGCCCTACAGAGGAAGGTGGATTGGGCCTTAGGAGATTGGATGATTTACAAACAGCATATTCACGTCGGTTATGGTAGAGATATCAAACGCAAATTTCATTCCTGTGTACCTTTCTGCACACCAAATATTGGGGACGAAATGATTTCTCAAAGCGAATAACAGATTCCTCAATTTGGAAGAGAATATGTCGTATACATTCTCTTTGTCTTTCACATACGACCACATGTGCCAACTCCATTGAATGGACAGGTATGCCAAATGAAGATTTTAGCTTAAAGGTTGCTTATTCTCAATTGAGGACTGCAGGTGTACGACTTTTCTCTAATCAATTTATTTGGCACAAGCTTGTGTATCAAAAGCAAAGACTCTTTCTATGGAGGTTTTATCATGGTTCACTACCTATTCCCAAGAACTTAGCCAAATTTGCAGCGGTGTACCCAACTAGATGTCCCTTTTGTTTGATGGACACAATTACAAGTGATCACATTTTCCTAACATGCTCAGAGGTGTTACCGATATGGAGGTATTACGCTTCTTGTTTTGATGGTCCTGTAGGAGGCTCACTACGTATATGTCCATTCTTATTGCAATGGTGGATCTCCACACAAGGAAAATCATTGAAGGGCCAGCTTCGTATTATAATACGATGTTTAATAATGTGGAAAATATGGAAATCTTATACATCTATCATCTTTGGAGATGGCTGTTGGTGTTGCAGACTGGTGTTTGAATACATTAAAAGGTCAACATACGAATGGACGTTGGATCACAAAGGAAAGAAATACATCAAGCCGGATGCTACTTTGGTACAACTCGGGCTAATACCAGTTATATCATCCCCAAGATGTAGGGTAGTCCGTTGGATGCTTCCACCTTTTGGTAGGCATAAACTAAATGTAGATGCTGCATATGGGAGATTTTCAGCAGCGGCAGGAGCTATCTTTAGAGATAGCAATGGTGCGTTTACCAGAGTTATTTCCTTCCCTCAGCCCGTTTCATCCCCGGATAAAGCGGAACTATAGGCTACAGTGTTGTAATTCGTTCGCTTTGGTTATCATATGGACGTTGAGGTGGATGCGCACAGTGTCTTGACATATGTTCAAGAACATAAGAGTACTTTAGCTCGTACACTGCATGATCTTATAACTTCACAGTTGGTCACTGGAATATATACCGCGAGAGATTAATATGGTTGCGCATTACTTAGCTCAATATTGTCAGATATATCAGCTCCTCACCCAATTTGCCAATCTTCAAAAGCTTCCACCTTTAGTTGGTGCTACAGTGAAGACTGATCTTCTTCCAAACCTGCGACATGGATGATAAACATTACACTGCTTTCGACTTTGTTTGTTGCCCATATCTATGTTTGATATGGGCAAACTGGGTACACACATTCATCATATTATTTTATGCATATCTTGTTGGATGGTTTTCAGTATCATTGCATACAGACAACGCAGAAAGTACACTATCATCACACAGATTTTTCCTCACTTCCATATTAAATACTCTGACACTTATCATGTTTTTTGTCATGTGCATGTTTTCGAATGAAATTCGATGGAGGAGCTCATTTGGTCAATGGCGTCATCTACACTGGAGACCAACGCCCCGTAAAGATCACAGCAACAATTTCAGGAGGCACATTTTCAATACATTCAGCGGCTGGACCTATAGCTTACATTGCGTTTCTTTTCCTGCATATCTGTTTCATTTAGATTCTCATCATATAAATATGCACGCTTTTTTCTTCGTCAAGGTTTTATCCACAAGGGTGGTTTTACTTGGCAATGTTTTAATGCGGCATATCATATATGATTGGAGATTGCATATTCTAACAGCATTATACTCACATTTTGCATACGATGATTGGACTCTTTTGTAATATGGTATTCCTCCGCCACAAGTGAGGGTTACATCAATAAAACAGATTTTTTGGTTAAAAAAAAGGTAAGTTTTGAGACTGTGATGACTGACTTTGAGTCTCACGTTTCATTTGGCTATGTTGTTTGGCTACTGGATGTGCTGTTCGCTTATTGTACTTGGTGGTATCGTTAGTTTGTGGTTGATAATCTGAAGTGGATAGATGTGTTTTGATTTTTTTTCCAGGAATGGGGATGGTCAATTGGCTAGGATGGGTGATTGTTGGACGACAATGATTTTTTTGAGTCTTTTGAATCAAACAACTTGTTCAGATATCATAATAGATTTAGGTTTTTTGAATAAAAAATCGTATTTTATTGATTTTACAGTACACATATAATCTCTATTTATCATATAGATTATGTCAAGTTACAATAAATAAAAAGAATCTGCTATTTATAGTTAGGATTTGATTTTGATATCAAATCCCTTGCCTTTGTTCAAACATATATTCTAAGAATCCACTAAGCGAGAACCTAAATGCTTGTAGAGACCTATACCTACACAAAATACGTGCGTGAAACATGCAGAATCTCTGCAGGTTTGTCTGCAAGAAATATGGGGATTACTTCCGACCTTGTGGTTTCTAGAAAACTTCAAAAAGGAAACTTTGTTATTCTTTTTCTAATTTTTAGATTTCTCATTGTAACTTGCAAACTACTTGCATAAATTTCATGAGGACCAAGGGTGGCTTTCTCAGTCATAATATAAATCATCGATTATATAGACTGCTCATTTGATCACTAAGAATAACTCTATCTAAATCTTAATTTACAAAGCCATATAAATTCGTTGGCTCTTTCCAATTACATTGGTTGATACGTCTCAAGATAAGACTGAATTTTTACCGTATGATTTAATAAAAAATTTTAAATTGTTTTCGCCACGCATGTTCCTTTTAATTGTGATATTCTTCATTCATTATTACATCGAAATGCTTACATAAGATTATAAGTTTATGTATTCTTAATCATATTGTTTTTATCAATTCTTTTTAAATAAAAGAACTGTCTTTCCCTTACATAGGTTATATATCTGATTCTTCTTATATAACAAGTCAAACTTTAGAATGTTGCGTACCATGTTATATGTGTACCAGAGAAACTGGTAGGACTAACATGACCCATAGTATAACTTATTCGATTCAATAGCAATTCCACAAAGGAGGCACAAGGTGATCAGTATCAAGAACATACCAATCAAGCATCCCATTATTTAATCAAACAGCGATCTTGACTAAAAAAAAAATGTATAAAAGAAACGCATCATACGTTAAAAGCTAATGCAGTAGATTCATTACGTTTTATCTTTAAAGCTTATTTAAAATTTGGCCTATAAGAAAATAGCATTTGTTGCATTCTCAGGATTTTGAAAAAGAGACTGAAGTTTGGTAGAGTTGTTGGTTTGTCCAAAAATTACACCATAACATTTTCCCATCATTCTTAAACTTGACCCTTTTGTGATCCTTTTGTTCATTTACATGAAAATGTGTAGAAAAGAATTCGAATTGGTTTAGGAATAAAGGTGAGAAGGTAGGTTCTTCTCATTTTTTTTTTTGTGTGCGTGTGGTAAACTTAAAAAAAAAGGAAAAAACTAAGTTGCAAATGAAAAAGATTAACATCAAGTCGAGCATATGACCTAAGAAAGCTCTCATCTTATGGGTATCAAGTTCTGAGTTTTTTATTTGTTATAGTGCTGAGTGACTTAATTTACATCCGTCATGCACAAAGCTTTTTAAAACTGAAACAGTAAAAGTTTTTAGAGTCAGAATATCATATTTTGTATCTAACTGTTAACAGAAAACTTTTGCACCTAACCATTAACATCAAGTGTGCATGTGAGGCGCATTTGATGTTCAAATCACGTAGTTTTTGGGCGCAGAGTGGTGAAAGTAGAGAAAACAATGTAACTTTGGGAATTGGGACATCCAATTTGGGGATTAGGTTTGTTTGGTTATGACATGCCAGATCGTTTCATGTTAATTATTGTTGGAGCAAAAAAGTGAAATTTCTTGTCTTGAAAGTCTCCATCGCTTCAACTCTATGATTATTATGGAAGATGCAAATCATGTTAGTGGCTTTGCTCTTTCCTTAAGATGGAAAAAATGTTATAAAGGCTATAATTCAGAACTGGATATAAAAAGCTATGGTACACTTTTAAAACATGTGATAAATTTCAGGACGCCAAACGTCATTCTCACGTACTTTAAAGTTATATCAATGCTAAACTTATGTTGACCTTTATATCTTGTTTATTTAATGTATAATGAATATTCATGTTTTATTGCTCCGGAAGATAGTTTAAAAACTATCATGGGTTTGATATACTTAGTATAAGAAAATATATACATCTTTAGAAATATAAATGAAATATGCGAAATTTCTCAGCAACACAAATGATTGAGAAACTCAATCAAGATTTACAAGGATTAGCAAGAAGGGAGAATATAGGAAACGAGTTTAGTTGAGTATTTCTCAACTTATCGATTGCGGATATAATGTTTTTTTTCTTCCCAATTCTTGTGATATAATAAATGAAAAAAGAGAAATTGTTTTAAAAGAAAATATGGATGGTAACATTTATAGTCTTACCTTAGATAACATGTTAGATACTAATGTTAAGTGTTTAATATCACATAACTTAGATGGGAATTTATGACATAGAAGATTAGGCCATATAGGAATCTCAACAATTAAGAAATTATCTAAGAAGAATTTAATTAGAGGAATGCCTAAGTTAGACTTAGATAATTTTCAAATGTGTGAAACATGTATAAAAGGAAAACACCTTAAAGAAACATTAAAATCGAAACATGAAGTGAGTACTAGTCGTGTACTAGAATTGATTCACTTAGACTTATTTGGTCCAAGTAGGACAAGAAGTCTAGGTGGACACTACTATGTGTGTGTCATAGTAGATGATTACTCACGATACACATAGACATTGTTCTTAAGACACAAAGACGATGCTCCATTGAAAATCAAACCTCTTATCAAGCAACTTGAAAATATATACAAAGAAAATGTTACAAGAAATAGAAGTGATAGAGGTGGAGAATTTAAAAAAAAAGATGTAATCAAGTTTTATGAATTACATGGAATTAAACATGAATGCTCACCACCTAGAACACCACAACTCAATGGAGTTGTTGAACGTAAAAATAGAACAATTCAAGAAGTTGCTAGAACAATGTTATGTGAAAATAGAGTACCAAAATATTTATGGACTGAAGGTGTTAGTTGTGCATGTTATATAATAAATAGACTTTCTATTAGAAAGAAATTGAATAAAACACCTTATGAATTATTAAACAATAGACAACCTAAGATAGATATCTTATAGTATTTGGATGTAAGTGTTTTGTGTTGAACACTAAGGATAATCTAGACAAGTTTGAACAAAAGTCTATTGAATGCATATTTGTTGGTTATTCAACTAATTCAAGAGCATATAGGTATTATAATCCTGCATCTAGAAAAATAATTGAATCTATACATGTGAAATTCAATGAAAATGCATGCTTTGAAGTTATTGATAAAACTCAACATAAACATGAGAATAATGTTGAAAATATGTTTGATGATGATGATGTATTACTTAGGTGATATATCATGGATAGACGCCATGCATGAGGAATTGAACCAATTTACAAGGAACAACGTGTGGGATTTAGTACCTAAACCTGAAAATAAGTCTATAATAGGAACGAAATGGTTCTTTAGAAATTAAATGGATGAACAAGGAAGCATCACACGAAATAAGGCTAGGATAGTCGCACAAGGTTATAATCAAGAAGAAGGAATAGATTGTGAAGAAACCTTTACACCCATTGCACGACTAGAAGCAATTAGATCGTTACTTGCCATTGCAAGTTTAAGCAATATTAAACTCTTCCAAATGGATGTCAAGAGTGCGTTCTTGAATGGATACATCCAAGAAGAGGTGTTTGTAAAATAACCCCCTAGATTCGAAGATCCAAAGAATCCTAACCATGTGTAAAAGCTTAAGAAAGCTTTATATGGTTTGAAACAAGCTCCAAGAGCTTGGTATGATAGATTTGCAAACTTTTTTATTGCAAATAATTATCAAAGGGGGATTATAGACAATACTTTATTCCTAAGAAGAAAAGATAATGATTTATTAATAGTTCAAATATATGTAGACGATATTATCTTTGGTTCAACCAACCCTACATTAGTAAAAGACTTTGAAGAATGTATGGAGTCAAAACTTGAAATGTCAATGGTAGGAGAATTGAACTACTTCTTAGGGCTTCAAATCAAACAAACCCCTCAAGGAATCCACATTAGCCAACTTAAGTATGTCAATGGTATGATTAAGAAGTTTGGCTTTGAAAAGTTGAACCCAACACCTACCCCTATGAGCGTTACCACCAAACTAGACAAGGATGAAAATGGTAATCGTTTGATGACACACTTTATAGGTCTATGATTGGATCACTGTCATACTTAACCGCATCAAGACCTGACATCATGTTTAATGTGTGTATGTGTGCTAGGTTTCAATCTTGTTCTAAGGTATCTCATTGCAATGCGGTGAAAAAGATCTTTAGATATCTTAAGCACACACCTCACTTAGGGATTTGGTATGATAGAAACACTAAGTTGGAATTATACGCATATAGTGATGCTGATTATGGTGGTTGCAAGTTAGATAGAAAATCCACTAGCAGTACGTGTCAATTCATAGGAACCAACTTGATCTCTTGGTTTTCTAAAAAGCAAGCTAGTGTAGCTCTTTCTACCACTGAAGCCGAGTATATATCCTTGAGTTTATACACTACCCAAATACTTGGGCTTAAACAACAACTTGGTGATTTTGGCATTAAAATGAATAAGATTCTAATTTTCTATGATAGCACAAGTACGATCAATCTTTCTTGCAATCCGGTACTTCACTTTAAGGCCAAACACATTGAGGTACGATACCACTTCCTTCGAGATTATGTTCAAAATGAGGATATAGTTATAAACCATATAAGAAACGATCATCAAATAGCTGATATCTTTACCAAACCCCTTAATCAATCCAATTTTGAAAACTTACGAGCCAAGTTAGGTATGATGACTTACTATACCATTTCGTAGTTCTATCTTTTGCATGATTTGCAAAATAAAGGGGGAGATAGAATAAGAACATGATTTTAGTTGGTAAGTCATGATTTGGTTGAATAATATGCTAAGATTCAATTGGGATATGTTTGGTATACATTTTGGAGCATAGGTTAACGGGGAGAATATACTTTGAGAGGGATCACATGAACACATAGTTTAAAGATATGAGAATTGAGAGTTTGAAAACAATTAGTAATTGGCCGGTAATTGGTTTCTAAAACAATTGGTACAGATTTTGTGAAACATTTGGTAAATGGTGAGGTTTTCAAAACAATTCAATTGGTTTAAAATTGGTAGATTTATGATAAACAATTGATAAAGATTTGTGACATTAAATCATGTTAGGTTATTTTGAAAATCATCCAAAAGGGGAGAGAATGTTGAGAAATATGTTTGGATAATTTTCAAAGTCATGATTTTAAGTGGTGAATGCATAAAAATTGTCACACATGGTGTTATATGTGATTAAAAGTTGAAAATGTTGAAAAAGTTGACATCGATCTCTCAAGTTGTTGCACTTCGATCAATCGATGTACTGCGATCCCTCACATCGATCGATCTATGTAAGGAAGTTAAAGCTCAAGACCTTACTGTGAGACATCAATCTCTAAACCTAAGACACATCGATCGATCGATGTACATAAAACGCTCACTTCGATTGGTCGATGTATGTCAGAGACAAATTCTGAGACTCAATGTGAGACATCGATCTCTAAAGTTGATGCATTTCGATCGATCGATGTCTAGGGTTTTTAGAAATATTTTTCTAAAATGTGATAAAATGGTTGTTTTCATTTATACATGATTCATACATGTTCATTATGTGATTATTATGTGATTTTGATAAATATAAATGTCTTGTGAC
The DNA here is from genome assembly GCA_036186865.1 of Eustoma russellianum. Lineage (NCBI taxonomy): Eukaryota > Viridiplantae > Streptophyta > Magnoliopsida > Gentianales > Gentianaceae > Eustoma > Eustoma russellianum. The sequence continues at coordinate 30,594,022 of AP025059.1, read as the reverse complement.
TAATGTGCCTTGGAAGTTTCTACAACTCACCAAAAAGGGCAAAATTGGTATTTTGAGTTTTGTAGGAACATGATATGGTGGAAATACTTCAAGGACATATTCTTATCTTATTCGTCATGAAAAAGGTGTTATAATATTCATTTCTGACTATCGGGATAATTTCTGGAGTTTTCTCTCACCAGGGGCATTTTGGTTATTTCACTACTGAGGGTATTTTTGGTATTTTCACTCAAGGAATCTCTTGAATATATTCTTATCTTCATTCTGGAGTTGAGTCATGATTATTTTGAAGATTATATGGTGGCTTTATATTATTTTGTTCACATGATGATATTATTGACTATAGCGGGATATGTGACGATTTGTGAAGACTCTTTTATATATGTTATTGAAGGATATTTATCATCATATTTCAGAGAATATAAAGGTGTTCAAGGTGTGCAAATGATCTCAACATACAAGAAGAAATATTGGAAATTTTGGTGTTACATGTTGACATAATCTTGTCAATTATTATTTGGTGATTTCTTCGTCGAAAATTTGAGTTGGTATACATATATGCACGCTTCCAAATGTGTATAAACAGGTGGAATTGATGTTGAACTCATTTTAAAGCTTGGTGGCAAGTGGACCAACCAAAAAGGAGCTAGTTGGCAAAAATTGCCAACTAGGAAATGTTTGAAATGTAGCCAATGGCTACGAGGGAGATAAGGGCTGAATTGTACAAAATTCTCAGCCTTCACATGCCCTATTCTTTAGGAAATGTTTGAAATGTAGCCAACGGATACAAGGGAGATAAGGGCTGAATTGTACAAAATTCTCAGTCTTCACATGCCCTATTCTTTTGCAAGGAGTTGAGTGTATCTTGATGGAATTATCCTTGAGCATTATCTTCCTTTTTCAAGCAAAATTCCAAGTCATTTTTGTGTCAATTTCGGCCAACATTATTGTGCCAAGGTGGACCAATTATTTTGCTTTATGTTGCCAAGTGTACAAGGCCAATCAATGATGAGAAGACAACTTGGACTTGATGATGAAGATGGTGACACATGTGCATTCTTATCTCCAAGGCTCACTTCACCACTATAAATAGGAGGCGATGGTGAAGAAGATGAAACACACTTGAAGCTTACTTGAAAGCATTTGTTGATTTGTCTAGCTATCATCTTCTTGTTGGTGTTCTTATTTTATTCTTTGTAGCAAAGGTGTTCTTGTTGTATTTGTTGAGCTACAAGCCTCTTGAGCTTCATTTGTAAGATTGATTAGCCAATTCTATAAGCCTATATCAATAGGTGGTAGAGGTGTTGCAACTAAGTGTTGCATAAAAGGTGTTCATCCAAGTCTTGAAGACGGTTGGTGTATAACCCAAGGATCAAGCTTGTTTCTTGATGTAAGTTGATTCATACTATAGTGAAATCCAAGGAAAGGTGTTCCTTGGGACTGGAGTAGGTCACATTGACCGAACCAGGATAAATCTTTGGTCTTCTTGTCTTGTTTCTACCTTTCAATTTTCTGCCCGTTTTTCACTACAGTTTTCGCACTTCTCACGGTTTGAACAAATAGCTAAACACTTTCAAAATTCGTGAGTTTTGGTGGCGTTATACTTCAGACTGTTATCTTTCATTTGCAACAAGAATCACTTGATTTGAGCAAGGGAAAGTTAGTCTTTCAGTCTTTGCAAAATAACTGCTCTAATCTGGCTGCAATCTGACTAGTTTTGAGAAAACTTGAATTCTTTTTAATAAAGAATTAATGTCAGGGCCTTTTGGAATCATAAACTAGACATCCTAAGGAGTGTTTTGGCATAAAGTTCAACCTTTTTGGTTAAGTATTCAAAGAGAAAAACGTTTTTCAATTTCAGCAACATTCTGTCCAATTCTGTCTAGATTGACCATCTGAATCTTTTTATTTGTTGGAAGGGCCAAACGATCTTATTTTTGTCTGATTTTTGGATAGGGTCTTGTTAACGCATTAAAGTTTAGTTCTGGAAATTTTCATAATTTTTGGAGTTGTGTACAAGGATTTTTGAATTTTTCAAAAACAGGTTCTGAATCTGAGGTAGTCTCAGATTCAGTTTTCAAAGGGGTTTTTAATTAAGGGTAGTAGTGTAATTTCCTATAATCACTATTCGCTCCCTCTCTAGTGGTGTTTATTGCAGGTGCATGGTCCAACAAGTAAGTCAGCCTTCAGTCATCGCAGTTTGTCATACAATCCATACATCCCTCATGTGGTTGGGTATGTTCTCCAGCATGCACGCACATAGCCATCAAAGTCATCACGAGTTAGCCACGCATCTAAATATCGAAAAGAAGTCGGGCCCGCTGTAATTGCATACCGGCAGTGTATCAAAAGGGGCGCATGATCGGAGGTAGTTCGATGAAGATGCTGAACAAGAGTAGTATCATAAATATCCCAAAACTCTTGAGTACAAAAGATCGATCCAATCATCGCCATACCGTTCTCAAGCCTCGCCTGTCAGACCAAGTAAATCGTGAACCTTGAAAGGGAAATCTAGCAACTCACAAGATTCAACAAACTGTTTAAAATCTGATAGCGTCTGCAGAGAGGGTGTTGAAACTCGCTTATGTTCATCTAATGAAAAAAAGGTATTAAAATCACCATCTATTAATCATGGGAGATCCATTCTTGTCCTGAACAATGTCAAGTCGTTCCGTAGAGGTCTCCTAGCCGCAACTGTATGTCTGGCATAGTCTGTTGTGAGCCAAAAATCCTGCATGCTAGCCTACCATCGAAAAAAAAGTGAAATATTTTATACACCCTGGCGAGTGTCCAGAATCTCCAGAAAATACTGTCGCCAAAAGAACCAAATATTTACATCATCTGAAGAAGACGCATGTGAAAAAACTGGCTGTAGTTGAATCTGCTCCAATCGTGATATCCGAAGCTTGGGCTCAATGAGAATTAATAAATGTAAATTGTATTGACGTGTAAGCGAAATAAGTCAAACAATGGAGGTTTTTACACCTCGGATATTCCATAAAAGTGCCTTCGTTGGGAAGTATTGGAGGGTAAGTTTGTGAAAGTGCGATGTAACGCTCCACGAGTGACAATAGAGGATGGGGGTACTGAAGGCATATCACTCTTTTTCCAACGTGGTCGACGAGTCTGAATTTTCAGAAGGTTATCAAGAGTTGTGGTAACATCTAGATGCGAGACATCGAGGGTATAAACATCTGATGGAGGCGTTACTGATACCCTTGCCACTTCTATCACCGCTGAGTGCAGTTACTGGGCATCAATCTGTTGATCATCATGTAGCTCAGAATCTAAGGCATGTGTTAATGTTGGTTCGAATTCCTCTTCAATTGTAGTCATTATCGTAGCGGAGGAGCAGTGTAATCGAGTTAAATCTTGTGCATGAGAAACCTCTGTATTCTAAACATTGTCAAAAGTATCAAAGGAACGGATGATGGCAGTGAAGTGGTTGTGGATGCCAGAGGAGTGCAGCAACAGTATGATGAACAACAATGTGGAGAAGTGTGATTCAGTCTAAGGGAGATAAAGTGGATGAGTACATTAACTTGCAGCTGAGATTGAAGGTGGACGGCTTTGTCTTGAACTGAATCCGTTAGAGGTCAAGTTGGAAGAAGAAGGAGATGTTCGGAGGAAGGAAGAAGATGAAGCAGAAGGCGGGAGTGTTTTAAATGGTGTGAAGTTACCATTTTGCCCTTAAATAAATAAAGCGTGTAGTTGTAGCTAGAAGGACAAATTTGTAAATTCGCGTATTTTCCCTCTTCTCTCTTGTTAACCGCTGTATATAACTGAATTTTTGCCTTGTATCAAAAATCAATCGATTGAGCGGTTACCCGAAAGTTCCAGCACCGATTCCTTGCATATTCTTCTTCTTCTTTGATTTCTGTTTGTTATTTGTTCCAAATTTGATCAACTTTGACATGGTATCAGAGACATTGGTGTTTGAGTGATTGTAGTGTTGTGTATTGGTTGATTCTCTGGTGACTCGTCTGATCATTCGCGTATACACTTTCCGGTGATTTTCAGATGACTTCGCAAAACAACAGTCCTGCAAGTTCTAGAGTTGGTCAGACACCGCTGAATGATAGTCCAGTGCAGAATCTTGTATTTGGATCAAGGGGGAATCGAGATCAGAGCCAAATACCTGAGGCTTCTCCGAATAATTCGTTGCAGAATCTGTATTACCTTCACCCTAATGACAGTCCGGCTATAGTACTGGCACAACCTCCCCTGAATTCGCACAACTATCATACTTGGAGCAGGACGTTCGAAATGGCATTAGTAGTTAAGAACAAAGTCGGTTTCATAGACGGAACAATTCAGAGGCCTCCTGCGACAGATCCACAGTATTCGCTTTGGAGGCAGGTCAATGTAATGGTGTAGTCTTGGATGATGAATTCGGTGTCTCATTCCATTGCACAAAGCATCATGTGGTGTGATAGTGCGCATGATGCGTGGAATGATCTCAGACTAAGGTATGGGAGTACTGATCCTTTTAGGTTATCAGATTTGTTTGAAACATTTTATAGTGTTAAGCAAGATGCTTTGAGTGTTAGTGAATACTTTACTAAGCTCAAAATCGTTTGGGAAGAGTTGATGGCGGTAAGGCCAGTTCCTGTGTGCGTTTGCAAAGGATGTGTGTGCGATGTAGCAGTCAAAATGAGGAGGTTCGTTGAAACTGATTATGTGATTAAATTCGTTAAAGGTTTGAATGATAGTTTTGATCCGGTTAAGTCTCAAGTTTTTGTGCTTACTCCCTTGCCTGATATAAACACCACCTTCTCTATGGCTTTAAAGTATGAGAGAAAGGTGCTGGCTGACAATGGTGTTGGTTCGTTTGATGGTAGCCCCACTGCCTTATCAGTAGAAGGTCAGTCAACTGAAGGATTTGTGGCGTATACAGGGAGGGGCCAAGGTTACAAAAGAGGAGGTGGCAGGTTTGGAAGTGAGAATGCCAGACGTTTTGTGTGTACATATTGTGGAATGCAAGGCCACACTGTTGATAGATGTTACAGGAAGCACGGTTTTCCTCCGGGCTTTAAGTCCAGAAACCAGGTGAACTTGAGCAGGACATTGGAACCTGAATCAGATGAGTCACAGGAGGTGCAAGCTGCTAGAGGTGTGCAGTCATTGGTGCTTACACCCCAGCAGAACCAAAAATTGTTGAGCTGGCTGAACAAACATGAAGGTGAGCCGGAAGGGAATGTAGCTGGAACTCAAGGTACTGTGCTGTCTGCCCAGACTGGTAAGGACAAAGGTAAATCTCACACTAATGTTCTAAGTACATGGATTTTGGATTCTGGAGCCACTGATCATATTTCCTCTAATCTTGCACTCTTTACTTCTGCTAAACCAGTTACAAACATTACTATAAACCTACCCAACAATTTTTCTGTTTCTGCCACGTATATTGGTTCTGTGACTATTAACTCAGTCTTAGTCTTACATGAAGTTCTGTTTGTTCCTTCGTTTGCTTACAATTTGATCTCTCTGAGCAAGTTGGCTTCAAATCCAGACATACTTATTCAAATATTTGGTGATTGTTGTTTGATTCAGGATCAATTATCCAAGAGGATGATTGGTTCAGCTAGGTTGTCACATGGTCTTTATTGCCTCAGTAGTGATCCACATCAGCAACATTCTGTGTGCCTTTCAAACACTGCTCTTACTTCACCATCTATGTTGTGGCACTATAGGCTGGGGCATGCTTCAGTTTCTAGAATAAAGGAGATCCAGAGGTATGATGATTCAGTCACAACTGGACACCATGATGAGTCTTGCACAATCTGTCCCTTGGCCAAGCTTAAAAAACTGCCTTTTCCTGTTTCTGCTTCTGTTTCTTTTCAGCCTTTTGATTTGATCCATGTTGATGTCTGGGGGCCAAACAGACATCCTACATTGTACTCTCAAAGATACTTTCTTACCATTGTAGATGATTGTAGCAGATTTACATGGTTATATTTGATGAAATCTAAATCTGAAGTTAGGCAGATCTTACAAAATTTTCATGCCTATGTGCAGACTCAGTTTGATAGAAAGATTAAAATCATAAGGAGTGATAATGCCTCTGAGTTTAAAATGCATGATTTCTATAAACATAATGGCATTGTGCATCAAACGAGTTGTGTCTATACCCCTCAACAGAATGGAATCGTGGAGAGAAAACACCAACACATCTTGGTTGTAGCAAGGTCCCTCAAATTTCAAGCCCAGTTGCCTTCTTCTTACTGGGGCTTTGCAGTTGCACATGCTGTGTACCTAATAAATCTTATTCCCACGCCAGTTTTATCCCAGAAAAGTCCATATCAAATTCTTTTCCACAGAACTCCAACCTATCAGCAAATCAAAGTCTTTGGTTGTTTGGCCTATGCATATAATACTGCCACAAACAAGCATAAGTTTACTCCACGAGGCATACCGTGTTTATTCTTGGGAATTTCATCTACAACAAAGGGCTATATCTTGCAGAATTTGGACACAAAAGATATCCTTGTTTCAAGGAATGTGAAGTTCTTGGAAACACACTTTCCATTTTCTGATACTTCTGATTCTCCTAAATCTTCTGCGCCAAATCACTGTGTACCTATCTTTCCACCTGCTCCGCAATACAGTACACCCATAAACACTTCCTTTCCACCTGCATCTGTTCCTTCTGCACTACATGATCCTTCTTCTTCTTCTCCATCCCAATCACCTAATCCTTCCTCCTCCACTTCACCAATATCAAATCCAGTTTTAGAACGTTTTCCCTCTATTACTCTTGACATCCCTTTAGTCATCAACAATGCAGACTTGCCACAATCACCTGATTCCTCCTCCTCTACTGCTCCTACTGTGTCTTCACCATCCCCTCATGTTAGTGAACAGCGTATTACAAGGCTGAGAAAACAACCTTCTTACTTACATGATTATTACTGTAACCAAGCTGATACTTCCTCTATCACATCTTCCTCTGCCATCAGCTCACCTGCTTATCCTATTGAACACTATCACTCACTTGATCAGTTGACTCCTCAATTCAAAAAATATGTTCTTAATCTTAGTATGCAGCAGGAGCCTCAGTCATATCAGCAGGCAGCTGGTTCAGTGCATTGGGAGAAAGCTATGTCTCTGGAGCTGGCTGCCTTGGAGGCTAATCACACTTGGATCCTTACCACTCTGCCACCAGGAAAGAAAGCCATTGGCTGTAGATGGGTTTATAAACTTAAGAGAAAGGCGGATGGATCCATTGAGAGGTATAAAGCTAGGCTCGTGGCTAAGGGTTACACTCAGCAAGCCGGAATTGATTATGGAGACACTTTTTCTCCTGTTGCTAAAATGACAACTGTCAGGTTAGTATTGGCTCTAGCAGCTATTAAGGGATGGTTTGTTCATCAGCTGGACGTCAATAACGCGTTCCTCCATGGAGATTTGGATCAGGAGATATATATGACACCTCCAGAAGGCTTTCCTGCTCCCTCAGGCACTGTCTGTAGACTTACTAAATCCTTATATGGGTTGAAGCAAGCCAGCAGGCAATGGAATGCCAAACTCACAGCGTTTCTCGTGTCACTGGGTTATGTTCAGTCCAAACACGATTACACCATGTTTACCAAGCAGCAAGGGCGTACATTTCTTGTCCTTCTTGTATACGTTGATGACATGGTGGTAGCAAGTGATTCCTTGGAAGCAATCCAGAGTCTTAAGGCCAGTCTCCACTCTATGTTTCAGATCAAGGACTTAGACGAGCTAAGGTATTTTCTAGGCCTTGAGGTGGCCAGGTCTCAGGGGGGGTTGGTCCTTTGCCAAAGGAAATATACACTTGAACTGCTAGAAGACATGGGACACCTGGCTTCCAAGCCTGCGAGCACCCCCATGGAACAAAATCTGAAGCTTTCGCACAATGACTCCTTGGCATTTGAAGACACATCCAGCTATAGAAGATTAATTGGTAAATTGCTGTACTTAACGATCACTAGACCCGATATTGCTTACACTGTCCAACAACTAAGTCAATTTTTGGACACACCAACGCAAATGCACTGGAGGGCAGCACAAAGATTGTTGAGATATCTCAAAGGAACCCCAGGACAGGGACTGTTCTTCCCTAGCAAAGGGTTGCTGAAGTTGACTGCCTTTTCAGACTCAGATTGGGGTGGGTGCGTAGAAAGTAGACGATCAATCACTGGTTACTGTATGTTCTTGGGTAATGCCTTGATCTCTTGGAAGGCTAAGAAACAGACCACGGTTTCAAAATCCTCCTCTGAAGTGGAATATAGAGCTCTTGCCTCTGCTACATGCGAGGTTCAATGGATACTCTATCTTTTGAAGGATTTGCAAGTGGCTCATCCTGATCCAGTAGAAATATTTTGTGATAATAGAAGTGCTGTTTACATTGTAGAAAACCCAGTATTCCATGAGAGGACTAAACATATAGAAATTGACTGTCATATTGTGAGGGACAAATTTCAAGATGGAGTTGTGAAGCCTATGCCAATCAGAACAGACTTGCAGTTGGCGGATGTGTTCACGAAATCATTAGACTCTAGAAGATTAAGCATCCTGACTGAAGCATTAGGGGTTTGTAATGTGTTTTGTCAGTCAGGATTGAGGGGGGTGTCAAAAGTATCAAAGGAACGGATGATGGCAGTGAAGTGGTTGTGGATGCCAGAGGAGTGCAGCAACAGTATGATGAACAACAATGTGGAGAAGTGTGATTCAGTCTAAGGGAGATAAAGTGGATGAGTACATTAACTTGCAGCTGAGATTGAAGGTGGACGGCTTTGTCTTGAACTGAATCCGTTAGAGGTCAAGTTGGAAGAAGAAGGAGATGTTCGGAGGAAGGAAGAAGATGAAGCAGAAGGCGGGAGTGTTTTAAATGGTGTGAAGTTACCATTTTGCCCTTAAATAAATAAAGCGTGTAGTTGTAGCTAGAAGGACAAATTTGTAAATTCGCGTATTTTCCCTCTTCTCTCTTGTTAACCGCTGTATATAACTGAATTTTTGCCTTGTATCAAAAATCAATCGATTGAGCGGTTACCCGAAAGTTCCAGCACCGATTCCTTGCATATTCTTCTTCTTCTTTGATTTCTGTTTGTTATTTGTTCCAAATTTGATCAACTTTGACAAACATCGTTTAAGCTAGACTCTGCAAGTAGTGCAGCAGGAGAGGTAAGATCTTTATCAACGTCCTAGTCTTCTGGTAGTAACTCAACTGGATGCTCCAGCAGTGTTTCATGCAAAACTTCCACTTCAAGGATTCCAGTTTTCCGTTCTCAAGGATTGGTTTTTTAGGAGTCCATCGTTGTGCTGACTCCGACCTAATAACATTTGATTTTGATTGCGCAGGTATTGTCGGAGCATCTGAAGTGTGCAATTGAGGCATTGGATCTCTCATCTTGTCAGCTTTGCACAAGTTTAAGTAATCGACATGATGAACAATATGCAGTTAAATTTTCATATTCCATTGGCTGAAAGAAATGATATTTGTCACTTTGAATATATAAACATTGAGACAACTCTTGAGAAACATCAATCTCATTACATATTCTAGCAACTGATGGACGTAACAACTGCATAGTTGCTGCATCAGCCTTTAGCGGTGTTCCGATCATCTTAGCAATTTCAAATAATGCTTCCTGCTTATGCAAATATATAGGGAGTCTAGGCAAAGATATCCATACTAGCACAATAAGCATGTCAATCTTTGGATCATAATCGTACGTCCATTTCATTATATGCATATGATTCCCTAATACCGTCCAAGTGCGACGAGAGAAGCACCGGTAGTAATCAGCCTCGGCATCGAAGTGTATTAGAATGTGCGTTGAATCCAAAAGTGTAATTTTAGCAGAAGCCATGAATCCAATTTTTACAAAGAATTTACAAATTACATCAAGTTTTGGACGGCCATACCAAAATGTTCCTACGAGACAATATTGGAATGAATCATCCAGTACAGTTACCTCCTCCCGAGTGAATTTGATTGCTGGGACCCCTTTGAATCTAGTTATCTCATGTGGAGGCAGAATTGCGCAGCGGCCTTGAAAACCAAGGCAAAAGATCTCTAGGATCCATGCCGGCGCCGCAACAGAATAATGGATTCGATCAACAGTAAAGAAATTGTCTAAGAATTGAGAAAGAAGGAATAGAATAGTAATGATAATTGAGGGAAAATGGCTGCGATCATCAGTGCGCCGCCAACAATCGCCATATTCTTTAGAGAGCGGCCACCATCTCCCGGAAGTTATACACACACGCATATATATATATATATATATGTATATGTATATATATATGTATATGTATATGCATATATATATATGTGTATATATATATGTGTATATATATATATATATGCGTGTGTGTGTATAACTTCCGGGAGATGGTGGCCGCTCTCTGGAGAATATGTATATATATATATATATATATAGATAGATAGATATATATATACGCAGAGGAGGTGCAAAGACTGACTGAAACGATTGCAGCTCCGAATAAGTTTCTATCCAGATCAGCACAAAGATTGCTTTCTTTCTTCCAGCTCTTAAAGATGAAATCTATGTTCCAGTAGAATGACAAGTATAAACAGGTTTTCGACGACTTGACAGACTATTTGGCAAAGTTGTCGACATTGACCTCACCAACATATGATAAGGTGTTGTGTATGTATTTGGACATTTGCCAAAAACGATTAGCGTAGTTCTGATCAAAGAAGAGGTTGAAATTCAGAGGCCAATTTACTTTGTCAACAAAGTCCTGCACGGGCCTGAGATCTGGTATACAAATGCCAAAAAAGCACTATTCGTAGCTGCAAGAAAACTCTGTCTTTCCCTTAAAGCTCTAGCCATTTGCAGACATCACGGATTAACCCCTGAAGTAAATTCTATCGAGGTAAGAGACCTTGGGCCAGAAAACCAAATGAGAAAAGAAATTAATTCCTCTATTGTTAATTTATTTAATTGTTCAATGATCCAATAAAAATCAATAAGATAGTACATTGTCTTAAAATAAAAAAAAATCTCTCTTGCCGAGAAAATAGAAAATACTTGCTCCATACACTCTTTTCCCTTCAAGTTGATCTTGTGGACGTATAACTAATAGTCCGGTATTGCGTTTTACCCGAACCCAGCAAGCTATTTCCTATTTGAGTCTAATTAGAATGAAGTCTCATTAAACTGAGCTAAAGCCCAACCAAGCCTGACTATCTTACCATCCAAACTTGTTGAATCAGCAGCTGGAATTGAATGAATCAGTGGCGTGTCTATTATTGTAACTTGAATTCATGGATTTTCTATTTTGTTTACTTTCTCTGTAATTGAAAATCGTTTTCTTGGTGGAGATAGCCAAGTACAATATCGACTATCGACCTCAGAATTCAGTCAAGCCCAAGTGTTGGCTGACATCATAGCTGAAGGGATTTTTGTAGCATATGAGCAACCCTAAGAGGGTCAATAGGTCATCTTTCAGAGATGGTAGTGGAGCAGGTCTCCTAATCCTAAGCCTAAAACGAAAGAATCTGAGTATGCATTGAGATTTGACTTCGAGACAACCAACAATAAAGCCGAGTATGAAGCCATAATTGCTGCTCTGAGCATTGCATGAAAATGGAGACTCAAAAAATTAAATCGCTCAATGATTCTCAACTCATCATGGCCCAGGTCAATAGCAACTATAGTGCAATAGAGGTTCAAATAAATTGATATTTGGAAAAGACCGATCAGCTTAAGTCTATGTTCAAAAGATTTGAGATCGAACACATTTCTAGGTCGGACAACAAAAGAGCTGAAACACTGTCTCATTTAACATCTTCAACTCTAATAGTTATAGTGGAACTTTTCAAGTGCCGAGCTTACAAACAGCCCAAGGCGCATCAAGTTCTTCCACAAGACAAGCAAGCGGCTCGCAAACTGTGCATCAGAGTGGCCTGGTACATGAGAGTTTGTGGGAATCATTCTGGGTTAAGGTCTTCAGCTCAGAAATGCTTCTAGTTGGATATTACTGGCCGACCTTATATTAGGATGCTCTTAAACTAGTAAAGAAATGTGAGACGTGCCAGGTGCATGCCCCAATAACACATGTTCCCAGTCAAGAGATTATTCCAATCATTGATCTGTGACCATTTGTCAAACAGGAAATTCATCTGGTTGGAACTCTCCTACATGCTCGCCAGTCAGTTCAATACCTTACCACTGCTATTGACTACTTCACTATATGGATTGAGGCAGGGCCTCTAGCGGCGCTAAAGCAAATAATATTAAAATATTCCTCAGAAGACACATTATATGCTGTTTTGGACTACCAAGAGTGCTGGTTTACGATTACATAAGAAATTTGCGGAGGATCTAATCAAAAGCTGGTGCACCAAACTGCACATCGTGCAAGATTTCACCTCAGTAGCTCAACCTCAAGCTGACGATCAAGCATTGGTTTCCAACTAATACCTAAAGGAAGGGTTCAAAAAGCTATTAAACACAGTATGAGCATGACGAAGTGATGAACTCTCCAGCATCCTATGGGAGTATCGTAAAACTCCTTTGATCTCCACAAAGGAAACTCTGGTTGCTTTGGTATATGGATCCGAAGCCATGATACCAAGTGAGATCAATGTGTCCTCCATTAGACTTGAGAATCATTTTGATCAGAACATCACAGTCTGTTTCTCAAGCTGGATGAATCAGTGGAAAAATGGCATAATACAACAACCCGATCTCTTAGTATTATAATGTAGAGTACGACACAAGTTTTTGAAGGTCGTAGATCTCATCCTTTAGAAAAATTCATCTAGTGAATATGGACCATTCGATTGGGAAGGTCAATATCATATCGTCAATGCTTTTTTCCTCTAGAGCATACAAGCTAGAAACTGTAGCTGGGAGAACCTTTCTAAACAATTGGCATGCGTCGAACTTGAAACCTTTTTATTTATGATACTTGTATATTTTCTTTCAAAGAAATCAAATATCTCATGTTCATTGCTGTCCATTTATTTCTAAGTAGAAGTAGGACGGCTCTCGAGCACTGTTTCTTAAGGAAGCCTTAATCTTATCCTATACAAAAGGATTGGTAGAGGCAGGTCCTCAGCATGATGATATTAACAGGTCTGAGCGTCTTTCCCAACAAGGGAATAAGCGAAACATGTTTTCCCAGGTCTGAGCGTCTCTACCAACAAGGGGCTAAGTGGGACAAGCCTCCCTACCAGAAGATCAGCTGGTCTGGCTCATCCTTTCTACTTAGAGGAATTATTTTACCTCAGAAGGTCTGAACGTCTTCTCCAACTAGGAGACCAATAGGAATCGGTTTTGTACAAGACCTTAGCAGGTCTAAGTGTCTTCTCCGGCAAGGCAACTAAGCAGAACGTGCTTTCCCACATGACCTCAATTGGTTTGAGCATCTGATCCAACAAGGGGCCTAAGTAGAGCAAGTTTTCACATTGATGATCAGCAAGTTTGGATTATCCCTTCTGTGCAAAAGATAAACCGGAACAAGCCTTCTCATCAATGGTCTCAGACATTATCACGCTTGGACAAGAGATTTTAATCAAACACGATTTATGAACTTGAAATATGATTCAATAATTCATTAAACTATATTTCATGGGGCTATACTGGTAAACACAGTATAGTTTTAGAAGATCCGAGGTGATCACACTTACAAAAAAATAAGAGATCTTTGCAATTTTTTCTGGTCAGTAGTTACCGGGTCAGAAGCAATTAAATAAACAAGAAGGCCAACGTCAATAATAAAATTCCTATTTCATTTCGTTACATCTTTGAAAAAACAAAGTTACAAGAAAGCTAAAGAGAAAGCTAAGGCAAAAGTGGATCGACGCCTAGCCATACCATGCCCCTCAAGTCGACCCCTTCACTGAAAAGATTAAACTTCTTGTCATACTTAGTTTTGGTGGTTGAGATGTACACGTTCAATATCTGAGGGTGTTTTTTGTTTAGAAGAAGATCCACCTTGGGGCATGTATCAACTGCTTCTCTCTTCCATGTGAAATTTCTAGTAACATCAACCACAATCGTTCAATCAAACACAATGAATAACCAAAGGATTAAGAGATTCAATTGGATAGAGAAAATGACGAAAGAAAAAACAAAGAGCTGGAAGGCAATTGGAAGGAATCAAAAAACAGAGGAAGATTCAATCTACTCCTCAAAGTAGTTACAGCTACTGTTTAAGAAGAAGAATAAATAGGATAAATGAAATTACAAAATTGCCCCTCAGTTAATTCTCCTTACTTCTAATTACATAAGGGTAAAATAGTCATTTCACTCATCTAAACCCATTATGCGCGCGTACTTCTTCTTCTTCCTCAGCTCTCCTCCATGCTGCTGGCGCACTCCTTCCAGAATCCACCCATTCACACAGTAACTGCCAGCATCCTCCAACAACAATGCAGCCACGTGACACTTAAAGCTGTCAATTACTAATTGGCCCCTTGCTTTCATCAATTCGTTCGCAACTTGCCACTGACGTTTCTTCTAACTAACTTCATATGCTTTGACACCCCCTCAAGATCAACCGGCTGATCTTGGTCTTGGGTACAAATTACGAATTCCCAGTGCATTAACCAATTGAGTAGATCTTCTATAGTCCAACGCTTTAGTAAAAAATCCGCAAGTTGCATCTCAGTTCGTACAGGCATCAGCTTTAGCGTGCCATCTTGCACCTTGTCTCTTATCACATGGCAATCAATCTCTATTTGTTTCGTTCTCTCATGAAACACAGGATTCTCTGCAATGTGTATTGCACTCTTGCAATGAGGGTGAATCATTATGGGTTAGACTTAAATGGCTTTCCATTAGAGTTTTGGCAGGTTTAGCTTCTATAAATCCATCTTGTTCTAGTAGCTCCAGTGTATACTTCCTTTGATTGATGTGAATGCCTTCCTTTGCCTGAGCTACTTCAATACCCAAGAAAAACTTCAACCGTCCCAAGTCCTTAATCCTAAAACCAGCATTTAAAGCTTTTTTAATCTCTACAATGGCCCTCTTATTGTCACAAGTGACAATGATATCATCCACATATACCAGGAGAATCAGTAGAGACTGACCAACATGCTTAGTGAACATAGTGTAGTCACAATTAGACTGCTGAAATCCTTTCCCAGTCAGGAACTCCGTTAAGGTGGCGTTCCACTCTCTACTACCCTGCTTAAGTCCATACAAAGATTTGCGTAACTTGCACATCATATTGGACTCAGACATGTCCAGCCCTGGAGGAGGCAACATGTATATATCTTCATGTAGATCACCATATAAAACGCATTGTTCACATCTAGTTGGTGAATGGGCCACTGAAATCTTGCTGGCACAGCCAAAAACACCCTGGCTGTAGTCATCTTGGCCACTGGTGAAAACGTATCCTGGTAGTCCAGACCATACTGCTAAGTGTAGCCTTTGGCCACCAGCCGTGCCTTATGTCTTTCCACCTGCCATCAGCCCTTAGCTTGACTTTATACGCCCACTTGCACCCAATAGGATGTTTGCCTTTGGGCAAAGGCACCAAGCTCCACGTATGGTTGGCTTCTAGTTCTGCCAACTCAGTTGCCATGGCTACTTGCCATATAGCTGAACCAGCAGCTTCTGCATAGCTGTTAGGTTCTGTATGTAGATTCAAACTACAAATGTATGCCTTGTATTTTGGAACTAATGATGCATAAGACATGTAGTTGTGAATTGGGTGAGGTGAAGTGTGCTTAGAGACAGTACCAGCATGTGAGGTAATTAATGTATTATAATGGTAAACTTGAAGGTACAGAGGCGGATGTTTGGAACGTTGGGGTCTAACAGCAGGAACATTATCATTTCGAATTATGGGTAGATCAATGACAATGGTGCCACATTGTAAAGGTGTACCTGTGGGTGACTGCACAGGAATGGGTTCATTCAGGTAATTGAGGTGAGAAGAATCTGATGGTGGCTGAGGAGATCAAAGATCAGGAGAGTCTGAGAAAGAATCAGTTAGGCTAAGAGTGGTTTTGAATGATTCAAGTGTTTCTGTGTGGTTAGGAGATTGAAACATAGGTTGGACATCATTCTTAGAGAAGGCATGGGGATTTGAATCAGTGGAATAATAAGGCATGAGGCTGTCAAAATTGGCATGGGCTTCAGAATGTAAGGGGAATAGTGACTCAAAGAATGAAACATCCCTTGAGATGTATATGCCTTTAGTGTTCAGGTTTTGCAGAATATACCCCTTTGTAGTATGTGACAATCCAAGAAATACACTCTTCTGAGCTCTAGCTTCAAACTTTTCCTTGTGATTCTGAATGTTGGTCCTAAAGGCCAAGCATCTGAATGTTGGTCCCAAAGTCCCAAAGGTTCTTAGGTTATTGTATGTGGGCAGTGATTTGTAAAGAAGTTCATATGGGGTTTTCTGGTGGAGAATAGGTGTATGGGTAATATTAATGAGAGAGTGTTGAATGCAAAAAACCCAATCGGGAGAGGGTAGATGAGAATGAAATCTGAGTGCCCTTGCCACATTTAGAATATGTTGATGTTTTCTTTCAACAATCCTATGTTGCTATGGTGTATTGACACAGCTAGATTGATGTAATATACCATGAGAGGCATAAAATGCATTCTTTCAAAGTGAACAAACACAAAATGATAGAAGCTTTCTATAATGGACCTGGTTTCACCTTTATTTTTTTTATCAAATATGCCCAACAATATCTATTATAGTCATCAATCACATGAAGAAAGTAATATTGTTTCTACAGTGTGTGGTACTTATATGGACCCCAAATATCCATATGCACAAAAGAAAAGGGGTGAACAGAAACTGAGGTTGAGAATGGAAAAGGTTTTCTTTTCTGTTTGGCAAGGAGACATATTGTACATAGATGTAAAGAATCAGGGACAATCACCATTGGCTCAATCTTCTGAATTTCTCTTAACCTCTTTGTAGACATGTGTCCAAGTCTTGAATGCCACAACATACCATCTGAGGAACTAGCAGTGCATATCAAGGAGGATAGATGAGAAGAAACTGGTTTTGGGGTGCCATGGAGATGGTACAGGCCTTGATCTACCTCAGCTGAACCAATCATTCTTGGTTCTAAGGTCCTGAATCAGGCAAACATTGGAACAAAAAGCAATGGCAAACAGATTTGATTAAGTTTACTGAGTGATAATAGATTGGAAGCAAATGCTGGTACATAGAAGACATTAGTGAGAGTTAGATTGGGATTCACACTACTTTTCGAACATGTGTCACTTTGGCTAGGGACTTACATGGTAGTGTGGCAGTTATGATTTCAACAGGATGATAGGAATCAAACAAATAAATACAAGAACATAAATGATCACTAACTTTAGAATCCAAAATCCATACATTTAAATTTGGATGTAATGCATTACCTAACATCTTACCATATGTTGTGGCTTGATGGGGTGACATAACAGCATGGAGAACTTTGTTGACACCAGCAGAATCAACCCCACTCCTACTTGCTCCTTCCTGACGCTCTTGCAACAAATTCACCAGCTGAGCATACTGTTCCGGCGTTAAAGCAAGAGTCATCAGAGACACAGAACTCTGTGAGCCATACACTCCTGGACTCACATCTTCACAAACACCATACTCCTCATGTTCTGCAACGTTCACATTGTTGCCCATCATTGCACCATTTCCCCCATTAATGACCATGTTAATCTGACTCTTTGGCTTAAATCCTAGAGGGTATCCATGCTTCTTATAGCATTTGTCAACTGTATGACCAGTCATATTACAGGGACTACAAACAGGAATCCTAGTATTGTTCTGATGCGATCTTGGCATGTCACGTCTAAAGCCTCTACCATGCTGTCTCTGCCAAGTATTACTCATAGAGCCATCACCATATCCTTTAGACTCATACATACTCCCTCTTCCTACACTATTAACACTCATTACCATTGAAGGATTATTGCTAAATCCACCTTGACTCAGTAATTCATTTTCCTCTCTAACTTCACTGTCATGGCAAAGACATTTTTCAAATCTGGCAGGGGAATAAACAACAATACTTGGGATTTTACTGCCTCTAATTGATCATTCAGACCTTTCAAGAACATAATCTTACTATCATTTTCAAAAATTTATTGATCCCAACTATGAGATTGCAAGTACATCTACGACACATATAAGTAGGTACAGATCTTAATACCATCAACTCCTCCCACACACTCTTCAACTTTGTAGAACACTCAGTTACACTACTGTTATCCTGCTTAATAGAGCGAAATTCTTCTTGCAAATCTGAAATCCTAAAAGAGTCAGCATTCCCATACCTGAATTTCAAATCATTCCAAATGTTAGTTGCAGAATCCAGCCAAATCACACTTTGGCCAATACAACGAAGGAGCTACCATATTATTATCCTTCATCCAAGAATTGTATTTCTTGCTCCCTTTATTCGCTTCTCAATCGTACCATCCACAAAACCTATCTTGTCCTTGGATTCTAATGCTCTTCTTACGGACCTACTCCACCCACGGTAGTTATTGCCATCAAGCATCAGTTGTACCAATACAGTAGACGGATTATCACTTGGATGAATGTAAAACTGATCATCAGAAGGATCCATAGGAATCAAAGGAGAGATAGAAGAGGATGATATTGGATTACTGTTTGATGCCATAAAAGCACCAAAATTCATCAAAGTGCTCTGATACCATGTGAAATTTCTAGTAACATCAACAACAATCGTTCAATCAAATATAATGAATAACCAAAGGATCAAAAGACTCAATTGGATAGAGAAAATGACGAAAGAAAAATCAAAGAGCAGGAGGGCAATTAGAAGAAATCAAAAAACGGAGGAAGTTTCAATCTACTCCTCAAAGTACTGACAGCAACCGTTTAAGAAGAAGAAGAAAAAGGATAAATGAAATGATAAAATTGCCCCTCAGTTAATTCTCCCTACTTCTAATTACATAAGGGTAAAATACTCATTTCACTCATTTAAGTCCGTGTACTTCTTCTTCTTCCTCAGCTCTCCTTCATGCTGCTGGCGCACTCCTTCTAGAATCCACCTGTTCACATGGTAACGGCTAGCGTCCTCCAACAAAAATGTAGCTACGTGACACCTAAAGCTGTCAATTACTGATTGGCCTCTTCATTTCATCAATTCATTTGCCAACTTGCCACTGCGTTTCATCTAACTAACTTTATATGCTTTGACACGCCCAACCTCCATGATGTAGACTTAAAGGATTCCTAGGTTATGTGTGAAGAACTTAGGCTTCTTGAAGTCACCCGTTGCTATATCCTTGGACTCAACCAATTGCTGCTTAAGAGAGTCAGTCTCTTGGTTTAGCAGCTGGTTCTTGAGGTCTTCTCAGATAGCTACTCTTCCAAGTCATCCTTTCTCTCTCACCCCCATTAAGCTTTCCCCTCAAGGACTTTGTTGTGTATTGCGCCTCTATAGAGGTCAGCCCCAAATCGAAACCATTTTTCTAGAGCTCATCTACTCTATGCCTTATCATAGAGGTCGACGAACATTTATGACTTAGACCTGCATGCCACAATGGGAAGGCCTATGTATTTCGAATGTGATAGGTTTTCTTGATGCCCGGGTATTAACAATAGCCTCAATAATTTCTAGGGGCATGTTGAGGCTAAAAGTGACTGCAGGCTACTGAGTATTTGTTTGTACCCAGAAAATATCATAATAGAATTGTAAATCCTAAGCAAATTGGAAATCCACTATATGAAAATCTTGTCTAATAACAAGAATTTGTGCAAGATAATTGCGAATCAAAACAGCAAAATCAAAAGTTAAGCAGTTCGAATGAAGAATTGAGAGAAAATGGTAGGGATAGGCACGAAAGAAATCTTGGAATTTATTGGAATTCAATTCAGACTGCTCAGCACAAAGCTAGCAGTTACAAATAGGGGCTAACCAACCGAGGAAGAAGAAAATAAAATGAAAGTACATTTATGCCCTTTTTCTAAGCAACACTACAACCATTCTAGTAAGGGTAAAACAATAATTTCCTGTGTTTAAAACCGTTCCCACCAGCATCCTTCTTCTCTTCTTCCCCGCGTGTACGCAACTCCGACGCTGCCAGTAATTTCTTCCACTGCACCAACCTCTTGTGCAGTTAACACTCCATTTTCTTGTTCAATGGAAGATTAAACGCTTCCATTAACGATTGCAACTTTCAACTGTAATCATCATCCACATTGTCTTCATGCTCTACCTGAAATCATCAATGGCATACTCTTCATCGTCTTTGACACCCCCCCTCAAGCTTGGCTTGGCATAAAGATTATGAACTCCAAGTGAACCAATATATTGTGTCAAACATTTAAAATCCAGAGCCTTAGTGAAAATATCGGCCAATTGCAACTCTATGCATACTGGCATCAGTTTAATCACTGCTTCTTGCACTTTATCTCTCACCACATGGCAATCAATCTTTATGTGTTTCGTCCTTTCATGAAACACTGGATTCTCTGCAATATACATTGCACTCTTGCAATCACAAAACATCTCCACTGGTTTCTGATCAGTTAGCCCCAAGTCTTCTAGTAAATACAGAAGCTATTGAATCTCACAAGTCACCATGGCCATAGTTGTATATTCTCCCTCAACAGATGACCTTGAGACTGTGGTTTTCTTTTAAGCCTTCCATGAAATCAAAGCATTCCTCAGAGAACACAGTATCCAGTAACAGACCTCCTGGTCTTATGGCAACCACCCTAGTCAGCATCCACAAACGCTTTCAGCCTTAGAGTTCCCTTCCTTGGAAACAATAACCCCTGTCCTACTATTCATTTGATGTACCTGAGAAGCCTATGTGCAGATTTTAGATGATTGTTCGTAGGACAATCCAGAAATTGACTAAGCTGCTGTACTGGAAACGCAATGTCTTGCCTAGTGACCGTTAGATATATGAGTTTCCTTATTAGTTTCATGTACTGTGTGACATCCTTCAATGCTGGTGAGTCTTGGTGTGTCAAGCTAATGTGACTTTCCGTGGGAGTCTTAGCTGGTTTGGCATCCAAAAAACCAGCTTGATCCGGAAGATCTAAGGTGTACCGTCTTTGATCAACATGTATCCCCCTTTTAGCCTGAGCCACCTCTATGTCAAGGAAAAATCTTAATAGCCCCAAATCCTTGATCTGGAAGGCATGATGCAAGGCTTGTTTAACATTTGATATGGATTGCTCACTATTGGAGGTTACTATTATGTCATCAACATAAACTAGCAAAGCCATAAAACTAGTGCCCTCAGTTTTAATAAACATTGTGTAGTCACACTTGGATTGGCTAAAACCCATTGTCAACAGGAACTTAGTAAGGCCGTAAAGAGACTTTTGTAGCTTACATGCCATGTTAGACCCTTCAACTGATAGACCAGGTGGAAGTGTCATGTAGATGTCCTCAAGGAGATCACTATGTAAGAAAGCATTATTTACATCAAGATGATGCAGATGCCACTGAAACCTGGCTGCCAGTGCTAACGTCATTCTGACAGTGGTCATCTTGGCAACGGGTGAGAAGGTGTCTTGATAGTTTATGCCATATTGCTGTGTATAGACCTTAGCTACCAGCCTTTCCTTGTGCCTCTCCACAGTCCCAATACCTTAAGCTTCACCTTGTAAACCCATTTACACCCTATTGCCTTCTTGCCTTGAGGTAAATGCACTACTCTTAAGGTCTCATTAGCCTCCAACACTGCTAATTCAGTAGCCATAGCTGCCGGCCCGACAGGCAAACTAGCAGCCTCTGCATAAGTGTTAGGCTCAACATCTACACTCAAATTCAAAATATAAGACTTGTATTGTGGAGCTAGTGAAGCATAACTGAGCACCTTATTAAGGGAATGAGGAGAAGTATGAGTTGGTGTTTAGTAGGCAATGTCATCGCATTGTAGTGATAATCCTGAAGGTATGTGGGTACCTTCCTGGTTCTAGAGGGTCTGGTATTATAATCTGAAATAGGAGGCAAATCAATGACTATATGGCCTTCAGGTAAGGTTGTATATTGTGTATCTGACAATATATTTGGAGAGCTACATGATTGGTCAGAAGAGCAAGTAACAGGGAGAGACTGTGAGATGGTTGGAGATGTCTTGGAAGGTTGAGGAGAGTCCACAACAGAAGGTAAAGGAATAGGTGAAGATTGTGATGGATTTATAGGCTGAAAGTCCATAGTCTGTCCATGACCCATGGAGTAGTAAGTATCAGACTCGTGATAGGAAGGTGAATTATATGTGTTCATAGGAATGTCTAGAGAATCAGATGAAGGAGATACCTTTGATTTGAAAGGACAATATGTTTCATGGAATATGACATCTATTGAGATATAGATATCTTTAGTACTGAGGTCTTGGAGAATATATCCCTTAGTGGTATGTGATAACCCCAAGAATACACTCTTTCTGGCTCTTGCTTCAAATTTTCCTTTATGCTTCTGAGTGTTGGCACCATATGCTAAACAGCCAAACAATTGAGTGCTGAACACAAAAGCCCCAGTATGATGAAGGAAGAGATGATTGAAACCTGAGTGATCTTGCTAAAGTCAATATGTGCTGATGCTTTCTTTCAACCATTCCATTTTGTTGTGGTGAATTCACAAAACTGGTTTGATGGATGATGCCATGAGATGCAAAGAAGTGATTCATGGTGAATTCTGGATCATTATCTGTCCTAATTATTTTTATTTCGGCATCAAACTAAACAGAAGCAAAGTTTTAGAAGCTTTCAATAATGGTCGTGACCTCAGCTTTGGACTTCATCAAATAGATCCAGCAATATCTACTAAAATCATCAATGATAGTAAGGAAGTAATGTTGTTTATACATTGTGGCGGTATTTGTAGAGTACCTAAATATTCATATGTACAAGAGCAAACGGACTAGATGTAACAGAATATGAAACTGGAATGGTGCCCTTCTTTGTTTATCAAGAGGACACACATTACATTGGAAAAAGGGAATCAGGGACTTGGACTGAAGGATCACTTTTCTGGTTTTCTTTTATTCTTGGGGTAGACGTGTGGACCAGTCTTGAATGCCACAACAATGCGTATGAAGATGTGACAGCATATGCTAGAGGAGTGGACAGGAAGGAAGACATGGATTTGTCTCCATACTAGATGGTACCATGAATGTAGTATAAGCCTTGATCTACCTCAGCTGAACCAATCATTTTTTTGGTTCTGAGGTCTTGAATCAAGCAAACATTTGACTTGAAAACAGCTTCAAGCAAGTTGGATTGAGTGAATTTACTGAGAGAGATAAGGTTAAGTGCAACGGAGAGCACATGAAAAACATCAGTAAGGGTCAAACGTGGGTTAACTCTTATTGTTCTAATGTGTGTGGCTGTAGCAAAGGATTTATTTGGCAACTCAACAGATATAGAATCAACTGGTATGTATGACTCAAAGAGGCTAATGGAAGAACGGACATGATTACTAGCCCCAGAATCCAATATCCATACATTTGAATTTTCATGCAATGCCTTACATGACATCTTACCAGAGGTTGTAGCTTGCTATGCTGTCAAAACAGTATGGTGTGTACCTGAGCCATCTAGTACATTTCTCTGGTTGGTACTATCTTGACGCTCTTGCAATAAACTGATCAACTGAGCGTATTGGTCCTGAGTCAATGAAGGTAAGGTCCTTGGATCAGCATTCTCATAATTCTGAGTTGTATCAGATCCTCCCTGATTGAACATGTCACTAGACTGTTGTACACTGTTCTCAGCAGTTACCATATTGACTTGACCCTTAGACTTATATCCAGGAGGAAATCCATGCTTCTTGTAACATTTGTCTACTGTATGTCCCTTCATGTTACAATATGTACACACAGCAGAATTAGAATTGTTTTGGTATGACTTTCCCATGCCTTTCTTGGGGTTCTTTCCTGTTGGCCTCTGCCAAGATGCACCAGCTATGCCAGAACCATTGAAACTTGGTGCATAGGAGTTACCCCTGGGCATGCTGTTCACGTTCATGAAAACTGAAGGATTGTTGTTAAAGTGTATCTGATTATTGGAGTAATTCAGCTTCCTTTCTAACTTCACTGCCATAGCAAAGGCAGTCTTTAGATCTGGTAAAGGACTAGACAACACTTGCGATTTGACTGCTTCAAATTCATCATGAAGTCCCTTCAAGAACTTAATCACACAATCATTTTCAACAAGTTTGTTAATCTCCACCGTGAGATTACAAGTACACTTATGGCAAGAACAAACAGGAACAGACCTTAAAACAAGCATTTCCTCCCAAACACTTTTAAGCTTAGTGTAATACGCAGTTAGACTACTACCTTCTTGCCTAATTGAATAAAATTCCTCCTGTAAGTCAGACAATCTGAATGAATCTGCATTTCCATATCTAAATTTTAAATCATTCCATATATCAGTAGCGGAATCTAACCACGCTACACTGTCTTATATTATGAGTTAAGGAATTTACTAGCCACGATGCGACCATATTGTTGGCTTTTATCCATGCGTTGTACTTACGATCTCTCTCCACATGTTTTTCAATCGTTCCATCCACGAAACCTACTTTATTCTTCGACTCAAGAGCTCTTCTCACAGATCTATTCCAGCTATGGAAATTATTTCCATCAAGTAGTGGTTGCACCAACACCATGGACGGATTATCACTAGGATGAATAAAATAAAGATCATCCATGAGATCAGTGGTGAGATTAGGTGTAGATTCGGAAGCAGGACTATCTACGCTGTCATTTGTCATTATGAACGTTCCAAAATTCATGAGTATCACTCTCATACCATGTGAAAATCTTGTCTAACAACAAGAATTTGTGCAAGATGGTTGCAAATCAAAACAGCTAAATCAAAAGTTAAGCAGTTGGAACAAAGAATTGAGAGAAAATAGCAGGGAGAAGCACGAAAGAAATCTTGGAATTCAATTCAGACTGCTCAGCACAAAGCTGGCAGTTACAAACAGCGGCTAACCAACTGAGGAAGAAGAAAATAAAATGAAAGTACATTTATGCCCTTTTCTAATCAACACTACAACCGTTCTAGTAAGGGTAAGCAGTAATTTTCCGTGTTTAAAACCGTTCCCGCCGGCGTCCTTCTTCTCTTCTTCCTCGCATGTACGCAACTTCGACGCTGCCAGTAACTTCCACTGCACCAACCTCTTGTGCAGTTAACACTACATTTTCTTGTTCAATGGAAGATTAAACACTTCAATTAACGATTGCAACTTTCAACTGGAATCGTCATCGACATTGTCTTCATGCTCTACCTGAAATAATCAATGGCATGCTCTTCATCATCTTCGACACACTCTATTGTACAAAGCTTGACCAAGTAAAAAGTTGTCATCTGCGAACTAGTGATGCAAGATTTCGGAACCCGTGTGGCCAACCTTAATCCTTTCAACTGACATCGTTCAATCTCCTGCAAAAATGATGATCGGTTTGTGCATGAAAAAAGACGAAGTAGTGGGATAACGGGTACCTTCCTAAGTTCTTGGGAGGGACTCAAATGTCGAGTCTAATGTCCATGAAAGGGAAGGTAAAACTCATTGTCTAAATACGTAACACAAGTAGCTATATCGAAGGACCCAACAATCTCAGAAGCAGCAGCATTGTGAACGAAAAGGGTCGGTCTGAAGTAACAACAATTGCTCTGATACCAATTGAAGTAAACAACGGATTCAAGAACACAACGCGTAAAAAGCACAACACACTTTTATTAATGTTCAGAAAATAACTCAAAACCAAACTACCAATCGCCGCCGCTACAACGGTTTGGCTAACCCCAAATAAATAGACCCTCTAGCCTAGACAAAACCTTAACCTAATAGGAAAACCAATAACACTTAAAAGGAAATATACCAAATTAAAAACTCCTACAAACTAGGAGACTTCCTTATCCTATTCATGCAAGGAAATTAACCAACATTCTCCCCCTTAATTTCCGAATGTACCCTCGGAAGGTCTTCCACGCCAAGCAAGCTTCGCATCTCCTTGAACTTCGTCCGCGCCAACGGCTTCGTCAAGATATCCGCTCTTTGCTCGTTACCACTCACATACTCCATCTCAATCAATCCATTCTCAACGCACTCTCGAATGAAGTGATACCTCGTATGTATGTGCTTGCTCCTTCCATGAAACACGGGGTTCTTCGTTAGTGCAATGGCCGACTTATTATCCACGCATATGACAACCTTTTCTTGCTTCCAACTTGTTATTTCACACAACAATTCTTGAAGCCACAGAGCTTGGCATGCCGCGGCTGTGGCGGCCATAAACTCGGCCTCACAAGAAGATAATGCTACGGTCCTTTGCTTTTGAGAACACCATGTAATCGGAGAATTATTAAAGTAGAAGACATGTCCAGTTGTGCTTTTTCCATCATCTTGATCAATATCGTGACTACTATCACTATACCCAACAAGTCTCTTGATGCTTCCTCGCCTAAACACTATTCCAAGTGTAGTGGTTCCTTTCAAGTACCTTAGAATGTGTTTAATGGCAGCATTATGACACTCCTTTGGTTCTTGCATATAACGACTCATGACTCCAACTGAGTAAGCAAGATCCGGTCTTGTGTGCAAAAGGTATCGAAAGCATCCAACCATCCTTCGAAATTGTGTAGCGTCGACAGCAGGGTCACCTTCGGCCTTAGTGAGCTTCGTGCCGGGATCCATGGGAATGTGTGATGCATTGCAATCAAGCAAGCCTGCTTCTTTAAGTATCCTTAATGCATAACCTTCTTGCTTCAACGTAATCGTGTCCCTTGCTTGGATAACTTCAATGCCAAGGTAATAAGTCAAGTGGCCCAAATCGGCCATCTCGAAGTTTTTCGCCATGTCTTGCTTAAATTCCTTTATAAGCGTAGCATTTGTCCCCGTTACAAATGGATCATCAACATAAACGGCTATTATAAGAAAAGCCTTGTCCTTCGTCTTCTTATAAACCGATCTCTCCTTAGTGCATCGAACAAAATTCAAACCCTTTAAGATCTCATCTAGCTTCGTATTCCAACACCTGGGTGCTTGACGTAAACCATATAAAGACTTTGAAAGCCTATAGACTTTCTCTTCTTCTCCCCTCCTTTCAAAGCCTTCGGGTTGCGTCACATATACTTGTTCTTTTAACTCACCATGTAAGAATGCCGTCTTAACATCCAAGTGATGAATTTCACAACCATAAGATGCGGCCAAAGCAACAAGTAACCGAATGGTCTCAATACGTGTCACGGGTGCAAAAACTTCATCATAATCAATGCCAAATTTTTGAACGTACCCTTTTGCGACTAGACGAGCCTTGTACTTGTTTATAGAGACATCGGCGTGTTTCTTGATCTTGAACACCCACTTTAACCCTATCGGTTTAACGCCTTCAGGTTTGTCAACTAGCACCCAAGTCTCGTTTTTGTTGATAGAATCTATTTCATTCTTCATCGCGATCATCCATTCCTTCGAGTCTTTTGCTTCAACAAAAGTCCTTGGCTCATCATCCATCATCAAAGCAACATCATCATCATCCATATATGACGCAAGAACATAATCATCTAGATACTTAGGTTGTGTCTTGGGTCGACTTGATTTGCGTGTCGTCGGAGGTGGATCAAACTCTTCCTGCTCGGGCGCGAATGATGCGCTAGCCTCTCCTGGCTGCGCATGACTTGCGGCGGCCTGCTCCGCCAGCGGGCTGGAGGCATGCGGCCAGGCTGCTTGGTCCGCCAACTGGATGGGGACCGTCGGCTGTGGGCTTGGCAGGGCCGAAGGGTCCACGGCCTCGGGCGGCTGTGTCGTTTCCGGGGCCGGTGAGATATATATGGGTCCTTTTCCTTCGTCAAGTGTATTACGCCATACCACTTGAAACATGCCCGGCGGCTTCAATGTCTCGTGTCCTTGATCCTCCCAATTCCACCCAAGGCTCTCATCAAAGACAACGTCGCGGCTTATGCATATTCTCCTTGTCTTGGGATCATAAAGGCGATATCCCTTTGTGCCCGGCTCTGTCCCAAGATGAACTAGTGGGCGTGCCCTATCATCGAGCTTTTTCAATTGTTGCGCTTCAATCTTGGCATAGGCTAGGCATCCAAAGATTCTTATATGATGAATACTCGGTTTCTCTCCTTTGAACATCTCATATGGCGTCTTATTTTGTAAGGCCCTCGTGGGAAGACGTTTAATCAAGTACGTTGATTGCCGGACCGCTTCTCCCCACATATAATTAGGTACACACATAGCCTTCAAGATACTCCTTGTCATCTCCATTAATGTCCGATTACGGCGTTCTACGACTCTATTTTGTTGGGGCGTATATGGAGTCGTCAAATGTCGTGTTATGCCCTTCTCTTCACAAAATGTATTGAACGCGATAGAGGTGAACTCCCCTCCTCTATCGGAACGAAACACCTTTAATTCTTTAGAAGTGGCTTTTTCGGCCATCACCACAAATCTCTTGAAGATCTCAAGTGCACCACTCTTCTCCTTCAACAAATAAGACCACATATATCGTGAGTAATCATCAATAAGTACAAACACATACCTATTTCCGCCAAGTGAACTAGGTGTGATAGGGCCAAGAAAATCTCCATGTACTAGCTCCAAGGCTGCATCCGCGCGCCACTTAGTGTTGGGAGGAAACGGTGATCGCGATTGCTTACCAACGAGACACGACTCGCATATCCTATTCTCTTGATCAATATAAGGTAATCCACGTACGATGTCTCTTCTCGTCATGTTCTTCAAGGTTTCGAAACTCGCATGTCCTAGGCGTGCATGCCACTTCCATGCTTCTTCAACAATCTTAATTTGAAGACATTGTGGAACACCCGGTTTTATATTGATCTTGTATAATCTATTTGGGCTCTTAGGAACCCTCATTAACACGCGGCCCTCCTTATCATACAACAACAAGATTTCACCCTTAAGCCTTACCTCGCACCCGGCTTCGGTTGCTTGCCCGAGACTAATTATATTACTCCGTTTTGCGGAATCTGGCCCTTGTTAATACGAAGACCACGGCAACCTCCTCACGGGATCAACCTATACACGGCAATCCTATCACGATGGCTCCTCTCTCTTCGAACAACCTTGACTCTGATACCAATTGAAGTAACAACAATTGCTCTGATACCAATTGAAGTAAACAACGGATTCAAGAACACAATGCGTAAAAAGCACAACACACTTTTATTAATGTTCGGAAAATAACTCAAAACCGAACTACCAATCGCCGCCGCTACAACGGTCCGGCTAACCCCAAATAAATAGACCCTCTAGCCTAGACAAAACCTTAACCTAATAGGAAAACCAATAACACTTAAAAGGAAATATACCAAATTAAAAACTCCTACAAACTAGGAGACTTCCTTATCCTATTCATGCAAGGAAATTAACCAACACAGTCTACTCTGTCGAAAGCCTTTGCCATATCAATATTGGTCAACATGAAACCAATCTACAAGTATGTGCGCTTATTCTTTATCAACTGATCCATCTCGTGTGCCACAAGAAAGTTATCGGCAGTCTGACGGCCAGGAAGAAAAGTCGTGAAAGGGGGAATTTTGAAACTAAGAACATATTCCGAATCAGCATAACAAGGAGATTCATGAACCGGTAAACTTGTCACTTGGTACTCATGTCTAAGAAATTTCTTACTTACTGTTTGGAAGTCTAAATTGGAAGATTTTGGGCTGGATTAATGTGTATTTGGTTAGACTTTGATGGCAGGATTTCTCAATTGTGATTAGGTGGCTGAGTGTCGTCAAAGGACAACAATATTGCAGTGCATTTGATGTCAAGTTGTAAAAGGTAAGGTGATTTTCATATCTTTAGGTAAATAGCATGATTACTGTAGAAATATAGTGAAGTCCGAACAACCGAGTAGAGATAAAGAGGTGTCAAAACTTAAACAGATGAGACATGAGGAATGCAGTAACGAACAGAGGACACGGATTGAAGAATAAGCTGAGCAATGAAACATTGGAGCATCCAAGATCAAAATGAAAAGGCAAGGGTCACAATCAAGGACGGAGGATTGATGAATGAGGTTGGAGCCAACGTGTTTGCGTGGACTGATCAAAAAGCAGTTAGCTGGATGAAGAAGGAGAAATCAAAGTGTTGGCGGATAGTTTGAATAGAAAAGTGAAATGACAATTGTACCCCTATGTAAATAATGTGTAGTAGTAGTTAGTTAGAACGACATTTTTGTAATTTTCTGTGTCTTTCTTCTTCCCAGCGTGTATAAAGCAATTTTGATGCTTGATGGAAAAATAGATTTTTGGCTGGCAAATTCAGTTACGGAATCCAAACTGCGTTTTCTCTCTTCCTTTCAGTTGGTTCTTGATTTTCCATATTTCTTTGATATTCAATTGTTTCTCCTGTTTGTGAGTTGATCATATGAGTGAATTTGAATGGTGAATTGTTGAATTTTATCATAGTATCAGAGCATTTTACAATTGTCTGTGTATGCGTTTGAGAAATTCATTGGCTTCGGTAGTTGCGCAATCATGGCTTCCCCTTCAACTGCGAACACTAGAGGTAGTAGTAATGAAAATCCGTCCTCCAATCTTCCATACTTGCATCCAAATGAAAGTCCTGCAGCGGTGTTGGTACAGCATCCACTTAATGGACATAACTTCCAGTCATGGAGCAGGACATTACGTATGTCCTTAACAATTAAGAACAAAATGTGCTTTATTGACGGTTCAATGGAGAAGCCAGCTGAGGATGATGTTAACTACCTTGCGTGGAATCAATGCAACACTATGGTGCAGTCATGGATTCATAATTGTGTCACACCAGCCATTGCTCAAAGCATCATGTGGCTTGAAACTGCATATGATGTGCGGAAGGACCTGACGTTGAGGTATGTATGAGGTGATCCATTTCGATTATCAAACTTATTAGAGCAGTTTTATGCGGTGAAATAGGAAGGTATGTCCATTAACGAGTATTTCACTAAACTGAATTGATTTTAAGACCTGCGCCTAAATGTACTTAAAGTAGGTATACTTGTGATGTTCTTGGAAAAGTAACTAAGTTTGTAGAGGGAGACCTTGTGATCAAGTTTATAAAAGGTCTTAGTAATGAGTTTGATCATGTAAGGAGCCAAATATTTGTGATGACACCTTTGCCTAGTATATCTACTGCTTTTTCTATGGCTCTTCAGTATGAAAGGAAGGTTGTGATTGGTAATGCACAGCCACAATTCACGTATAATGCTGTTGCATTGATGACTGATAACTCTTGTGATTTCAAGCCAGCAAGTTTTGCAGTCAGTAGTTTTAATCACAGAGGTCAGGGTATGAATTTAAGAGGTTCTGCCAGAGAAACCAATAGGGGTTATCACAATTTTTCTCAAAGACCTGTCTGCACTCATTGTGGGATGAGTGAACACACTGTTGAACGTTGCTACAAGAAATACGGTTTTCCCCCTGGATGCAAAAGTAAACCGCAGATAAAAATGGTTGATACCTTCAACCAAGAGATGCACTTCCCTGGAAGACAAGAAGGGAAAGAATCTCAAGTAGTAACTGCACAAATCACACAACCAAGTATGCCTATGCCTATGCTTACAGTAGAATAGTACAACAAGTTGATGACTCTTTTAAGTGACAAAGGAGCTACCCCTGAATCAGTGACTGTCCAACCTGCGGTTATGAGTGCACAAGCAGTGGTAAATCCTGACAAGTCTGCATGTCAGTTGTTGTCTAATGTGGATCTTAGACTCAGGAGCCACTAATCATATTGCTTGTTCTATGTCATTCTTTGATAGTTTTACTCCTGTGAAAAATGTGTCTGTCAAAATGCCAAATAGTGTCTCAGCTGTTGCAACTCATATTGGCACAGTCACCATTAACCATTTTATCACCAGTTCAGATGTTTTATTTGTTCCAGCCTTTTCCTTCAATCTTCTTTCTTTAAGCAAGTTATCCTTGGTTTCTCATATATGTGCTTACTTCTGTGACTATGAATGCATTTTTCAGGACCAATACTCCAAGAAAAGATTGGTTCGGCTAGACTGAGAAATGGCCTTTACTATGTCATTGGCAACCAGACCATGCCAAGTGCACAAGCCACTTCATCAACGAGCACATGTTCTTTGGATGAGAAACTTTTATATGTTTGTTTGTCTTCCTATACTCATTGTTATTCTCCTTCCATGTTATGGCATATGAGGCTTGGTCATGCATTCATGCCAAGAATAAAAGAAATAAATAAAACACATTCTTCTATTGTTGCTACTGATGTTAATGCACATTGTAACATCTGACCTATGGATAAGCATAAGAAAAGCCCCTTTCCCATTTCTCTGTCAGTTTCAAATTCATGTTTTGATCTACTGCATATGGATATATGGGGACCTTACAGAGCCCAACCCTTTATGGACAAACATACTTTATAACCCTAGTTGATGACAAAAGCAGGTTTACTTGGGTCTATTTGTTAAAGGCCAAATCTGAAGCAAGGCAAGTAATTGAAAGTTTCTATCAATATGTTGAAACCCAATTTGATAAGAAAATTAAAGTTATCAGATCAGACAATGCCTTAGAGTTAGCCTTGGTTCAATTCTTCTCACAGAAAGGCATTGTACACACAAAAAAGTTGTCCTTACACGCCACAGAAGAATGGATTAGTGGAGAGAAAGCAACAACATCTGTTGACTGTTACTAGAGCCTTGAGATTTTAGTCTAACCTACCTTTGAAATATTGGGGGTTTTGCATTCAACATGCCACATATCTTGTGAATATCCTACCTATACCTATTCTGAACCAACAGACACCCTTCGATGTCCTTTACTAACAGTCTCCTTATTACAACCAACTCAAGGTGTTTGACTGTCAAGCCTTTGCATATAACACAGCTCCACAGAAAAGGAAATTTGACACTAGAGCAAAATCGTATGTATTCCTTGGCTTCCCTTTAAACAGCAAAGGATACATTCTACTGGACATGGAGACTCATTCCATTCTGGTCTCCAGGCATGTCACCTTCCAGGAGCATATCTTTCCCTTTCATACATCATTATCCACCACAACTAGACCTGCACAACAACATCATTTTCTTCTACCATCTCATTCATCCTCAGACCTAAGTCCACCTGACCTCATAGCCCACCTGCCAACTTATCCTCTACCTAAAAAAACAACTCTTCCCAACAACACACCTTCAGTGTTAGTACAATCCCATCCACCACTTTCTGATGAAGAATCATTTGCATTCCAAACTTCTGATGTACCACAACCTACAATTATAATTGACCTACCACCCATACAGGAATCTTCCAAACCGATTAGTCAGAGACATAAACCTTGTTACTTGAAGGACTATTACTGCAATGTGCAAACAGATTCTTCCTCTTCTCCCTCTTCCTATTCTAGGTCCTCTCATCCTATTCAGCATTCTTTCTCATTTGATTGGCTGACTCCTAAGTATAAAATGTATGCTTTGAACATTAGTATGCATTCTGATCCTACAACTTATCAAGAGGCATCACAGCATCAGTGTTGGTGCCAAGCTATGAAACAAGAACTGGATGCTCTTAATGCTAATAACACTTGGTCTCTAGTGTCTTTACCTGTAGACAAGACACCAATTGGATGAAAATAGGTGTATAAAACCAAACATAACGCTGATGGTACAGTGGAACGTTATAAAGCTAGACTAGTGGCAAAAGGCTTCGCCCAGCAGTTTGGTATTGACTACACAGGCACCTTTTCTCCTGTAGCTAGGCTCACCATAGTGAGATTAGTATTGGCACTTGCAGCCACCAAACAGTGGTTCAGTCACCAACCGGACATCAACAACGCCTTTCTACACATGGATCTTTCTTAGGAGATCTACATGGAACCTTCCCCAGGCCTCCTAATCCATGAACCCAACCTAGTGTGCAAGCTCCAAAAATCATTATATGGCCTTAAACAAACAAGCATACAGTGGAATGAGAGGCTTACTCAGGCCTTATCCATCAAAGTTTCAAACAGTCACAACATGATCACACCCTTTTTACCAAAGATACACATGATGCATTTGTCGTCCTTCTTGTCTATGTAGATGACGTTATAGTGACTAGCTCTTCACTGCCATCTATTCAGCAACTAAAGGCCTATCTCCACCATACCTGTCAGATTAAAGACCTTGGTAATCTGAACTACTTCTTAGGCATTGAGGGTGCTAGATCAAGGGGGGAATTACTTTGTGCCAGAGGAAGTATGTTATGGAGTTACTGGACCATACAAGAAATCTTTGGGCCAAACCTACCAAAACACCCATAGACAAAGGAACCAAATTACAACACAATGACTCGGCCTTAATTGAGTATGTTTCTAGATACAGGAGCCTTATTGGCAAGTTGTTGTACTTAACTATTATAAGATTGGACATTGCATTCACTGTATAGCAATTATCTCAGTTTCCAGACTCACCCATTGAAACACACCTCAAAGCAGCTCACAGGTTACTACGATATATTAAAAGAATAGTAGGACAGGGCCTATCTTTCCCTAAGGATGGAGAGCTTAGACTCAAAGCTTTCGCAGATGCAGATTGGGTTGGTTGTCAGGAAACCAGGAGGTCAGTTACAGGCTTTTGCAGTTCTTGGGTGAATCCTCGGTGTCGTGGAAGGCAAAGAAGCAAACTATTATTTTAAGGTCTTCCTCAGAGGCTGAGTACAGGGCACTTGTAGCTACCACTTGTGAGGTGCAGTGGTTACTATACTTATTGAAGGATTTGAAGATAAAACATGAGGGTCCAATAATTGTTCTGTGATAGCAGAAGTGCATTGTACATAGTTGAGAATCTTGTTTTTCATGAGAGGACCAAATATATAGAGATAGATTGCCATATTGTGAGGCAGAAGTACTTGGAAGGTGTTGTTAAGCCCATGCTAGTAAGGACTAGTCATGAACTTGCTGATATTTTTACTAAGGCATTGGATGCTCGAAGAATGCACAATCTAACAGCAGCACATGGACTCTACAATTTTTTTGCACAGTTAGATTTGAGGGGGGCGTCAAAACTGAAGCAGAAGAGACATGAGGAATGCAGCAATGATCAGAGGACACGATTTGAAAAATAAGCTCAGCAATGAAACATTGGAGCATCCAAGATCAAAATGAAAAGGCAAGGGTCACAATCAAGGACGGAGCATTGATGAATGAGGTTGGAGCCAACGTGTTTGCGTGGACCGATCAAAAAGCAGTTTGCTGGATGAAGAAGGAGAAATCAAAGTGTTGGCGGGCAGTTTGAATAGAAAAGTGAAATCACAATTGTACCCCTATGTAAATAATGTGTAGTAGTTAATTAGAAGGACATTCTTGTAATTTTCTGTCTTTCTTCTTCCCACCATGTATAAAGCAATTCTGCTGCTTGATGGAAAATAGATTTTTGGCTGGCAAATTCAGTTACGAAATCCAAACTGTGTTTTCTCTCTTCATTTCAGTTGGTTCTTGATTTTCCTTATTTCTTTGATATTCAATTGTTTATCCTGTTCGTAGGTTGATCATTATGTTAACTGATCAAGTTCATATGAGTGAATTTGAATGGTGAATTATTGAATTTTATCAAGAGGTATAGATATATAAGATGTAGAAATAAAGAGCCAAGCAGACTAGATAATAAAATTATACAGAGCGAAAGGGACAAAGTGAAGGTACACAGTTAGGCAATAAAGTACAGGCGGCAGAGTTAAACAGACGTGCCGAGCAGACACACTTGATCGTAGCATGGTGATGGGTAAATTCAGAGCAGAGCAGAATGTAAGGTCTGCTGTGACAAGTCAAGACACCAATACTAAGACATACAGAATACACACATATACATTGAAATATATTATTTAATTACACTGGCATGTCATGTTATTTTAATTGTATATATGTCTGAGCTGAGCAGGTAACTAATCGTTACCAAGCAGGAAACAAGCTGTTAGAAGGTCACGTCAAGTAGCCATTAGTGACAATTAAGCTATTGAAGGCTATGTAACAACTCCTATTGAAGGAGAATCTATCTTGTACACTAAAATTAACTTGCATGAATTTATGTGCTTCAATTCTCGACATGATATCAGCGCAAAACTGATCCATTCATTTTAACTAGACATATTCTCTTTTGCTGTTTAAATAATCTGAAAAATGGCTACTCCTTCTTCTACCCCTGCTGAACATACTGAGGTCACTTCTCGTTCTAATCAAGTATCAGAGCGAGGATCCAGTGGTCTTCAAGTGTTTGATGATTCTTCCATTGTCATTACAAGCCATAAATTAAATGGAGATAACTATCTCTCATGGTCTAATAGGGGTATAGATGGTCATGAAGGGTAAAATGCGAGGAAGATTACTTATATGAATAGCCTGTTTTAACTGGCATTAAACAATAGCCTGTTTTTCATCCTCTGAATGTTGTTTTTAATAAAAACAAGATGAAGAGGATGATTGGTAGTTCTAAGAATATAGCGAGTTTGTTCTTATTAGAGCCAGAAGAGAATGCTTTTGTGAGTTAAAGAGAGCAGTTAGATGATCAAGAAACTATCATTGAAGATATTAGAAGTACTGAGAAATATCCTAAAAAATATTTTGTGGTTGATATTTTGTTGTGGCACAATAGGTTGGATCATCCAAACTTTTTATATCTTAAAAGATTAGTACCAGAATTATTTACAATGTTGATCTCAGAAATATTATGTGCGAAGCCTTTCAGCTAGCTAAACACAAAAGACAAAGTCATTCTATTAAAGTGTATAAGTCATCTGCACCTTTCAATCTTGCTGATTTTGATATTTGGGGTCTTTCCAGGACAACTAATATCAATTGATCAAGATGATTTATAACCTTTGTGGATGATCACACAAAAGTAACGTGGGTTTACCTACATAAGAGAAACTGAAGTCAGACAAGTATTTATGAGGTACTTTACTCTTATTAAAAATTAGTGCAGAATGCTTAGACGGTTCTGTTCAAAAATTTATGCATAAAAAAGTATATACCATGAAACTTCTTGTGTATATACTCTACAACTGAATGGTATTGCTGAGAGAAAAAATAAGCACCTACCTGAAGTTACTAGAACTACTATGTTTACAATGACATACCCAAATATTACTAGGGAGAAGCTATACCAACAGCTACATACTTAATAAATAGGATGCTATCTAGAACTCTCTCATTTAAAACTCCAAGAAAAGCGTTTATTAACTGTTTTTCATACATAAACATACTTTCAGAGTTGCCATTTCATTTTTTTGGATGTATGTACATGTTCAGCCACAACTAAGGGAAAAACTAGATCCTAGGCCTGTTAAGTGTATCTTCCAAGGATGCTCTAGATCACAAACAGATCATAAGTGTTATTGTCCAAGTAGGAAGACTTTGTCACACTTGATATTACATTTGATAAACAACACCTATTCTACAATTCTTCTGTTAAATACTACTTGGGATAAGCTATACTAAATATTACTAGGGAGAAGCTATACTAACAACTACATACTTAAAACTATTATGCTTGCAATGACATACATAAATAAACTTAGGAGAAGCTATACTAACAGCTACATACTTAATAAATAGGATGCTATCAAGAACTCTCTTGTTTAAAACTCCAAGAGAATCATTTCTTAACTTTTTTTCATGCACAAGCATACTTTCAGAGTTGCCATTTAATCTGTTTGGATGTATGTATATGTTCAGCCACAACTAAGGGAAAAACTAGATACTATGTTTGTTAAGTGTATCTTCAGGGATACTCTAGATCACAAACAGATCATAGGTGTTATTGTCCGAGTAGGAAGACTTTGTCACACTACATTAGATAAACAACACCCATTCTATAATTCTTCTGTTAAAACCGGAGACTTAACTATACTCATACTGATTTATGGAATATAATAGATGTTGCAGGGGCACCTTAGCTCGGCTCATCGAATTCTCAGCTCGCCAATAATGAGATGAGCAATCCTGTAAGCTTTGACAGCAGACCAGAAACAGTAGGATGGAATAGACCACCCATTACTCAAGTATACACTATACACAAACAACACTAGAAGAACCAATAGGAAGGGATCAAACCAATCCATACTAACTATGAAACTGAGCCTCAAACTGATGATAGACCAATAGCATTAAAGAAAGGAATAAGAGAATGCACTAAGAACCCTGTGCATACTAAATATCCTATAAAAGACTTTGTATCATATAACAGGTTAAATCCTAACTTTAAGATATTTGTATAATCACTTGATACTAAAGTAATACCTAGAAATATACAAGGAGCTTTAAGCCGACCAAAATGGAAGAACGCAGTGTATGAAAAAATGAATGCCTTAGTGAAGAATCAAACTTAGGAGATAGTACTTATACATGCGACTATAAAACATGTTGTGGGTAGGTGGGTTTTTACAGTTAAATATAACAATGGTGACACTATTAGTAGATACAAAGCTAGATTAGTAGCAAAGGGGTTTATTCAAACTTATGACATTGATTATTTATAAACCTTTACCCAGATGCCAAACTTAACACCGTTAGGATTACTTTTTCTATAGCGGTTAACCTTGATCGACAATTATACTAGTTCAATATTAAAAATGCATTCCTAAGTGGAGATTTACTAGAAGAAGTCTATATGTGTATACCTCCAGGATTCAACGCTATAACTAATCATATTAAGGTATGTAGGTTAAAGACGTCATTGTATTGATTGATGCGATTGGCAAGAGCTTGGTTTAAAACATTCACTAAGACTGCTAAAGATTACAAATTTGTTCTAATTCATTATGATCAAACACTATTTACCAAGACTGCACCTAATAGAGAGATTTCTATTCTGATAGTGTATGTAAATGATATAATAATAACAGAAAATGACAACCTTGGGATTGAAAATATTAAAGTTCAACTATCAAAACAGTTTGAGATGAAAGATTTCAGAAGGTTAAGATAATTCTTAGGAATGGAACTAGTCAAAAACAGAGAACAGATGTATATATCAGAAAGAAAATTTATATTGGATTTTTTAACTGAAACTAGAATATTAGGATGCAAACCGACAAGCACCTCTGTAGGACCTGGACATAAGCCCAGAGAACAATGGGATATTACACCTACTGATAAACATGCCTATCAAAGAATAGTTGGTAAATTGATTTATTTGTCACACACAAGGTCTAATATATGTTATGCTGCAAGTTTTGTATCTCAGTACTAATGAACATCTCCAAGTAGCTTTGAGAATCCTCAGGTACCTCAAGAATGCAACATGTCAAGGTTTATGTTTTAAAAGGTATACAGATAAAAGTTTTTAAGTGTTCATAGATGCTGATTGGGCTGAATCCAAGGTTGATATGAGATCAACTACCGGATGTGGAACTTATTTATTAGATAATCTGGTTACTTGGAGGAGTAAGAAGCAACCAGTGTATCAAGAAGCAGTGCAGAGGCAGAATTAGAGGCTTTTGTATTAAGAGTATTCGAAGGCATCTAGATCAGAAGAGTACTTGAAGACATTCATTTGAAAACCTTATTATATATCAAGGTGTTTTGTGATAGTGTATCTGCTATAAGAATGAGAGAGAATCCAATTCAACATGACAAGTCAAAGTATGCTGAAATGGAGACGCGTTTCATCAGATAAAAAATTGGAGAAAGTGGGGTCAGTCTGGGACATATTCCAACTAAAGTCGATGATATATTAACAAAACTAGTTTCAATAAGTATATTTCAGTTTTTATTGTCCAAGATTGATTGTATGAATATATACAACTAAGTTTGAGAGGGAGTGTAAAAATGTAGTCTGCAGAAGTGAACTGTCGAGCAGTCGAACAAAGATACAGAAGTGTAGAAACATAAGCTGCAGTACTGAAGAGCCGAGCATAGTAGATAATAAAGGTGTGCAGAGCTGAGGTGACGAGGTGAAGGTACACTGTAAGGCAATGAAGTAATGAGGGCAGGTTTAGCAGATGTGCCGAGCAGAAACACTTGGCCATGGCACGATGATGGGTAAATGTAGAGCAGAGCATAACGCAAGGCCTGCCGTGGCAAGTCAAGGAACCAAGACTAAGATACAAAATACACAATATAACATAGAAATATATTATTTAAATACACTAGAATATCATGTTATTTTAATTGTATATATGTCTGAATGAGCAGGCAACTAGTCGTTACCGAGTAAGAAACTGTGTTATAAGGTCACTTCAAGTAGCCGTTGGTGAAAATAGAACCGTTGAAAGGCTGTGTAACAACTCCTATAAAAGAGAATCTATCTTGTAGATTAAGATTAACTTGAATGAATTTATATTCTTCGATTCTCGACAATTACCATTATTTTGGATGTTGAATGGAAATCAAAATGGGTTTAAATGATGAGTGTAAGATGTTTATGTGTTAATAATGTGATTACTTGAAGTTTGAAGTAATGAAGATCGAGTTGTAGTTGAATTGGATAAAAGTTTAGTATACGACTACTGAAGAATCCCAGTTGCAGATGCCCCTGGTCGACTGTAGGTTCTTTCCGCTCGACTAGGAGTTACAGAGAGTGTCTAGGGACACAAATATCCATCGCGATTGATCGTCATAACTTCCGCTCGACCATCAATATTAGCACTACCATCCAATCATGTTTTTCTTTCAACGGGAGCTACAAAAATTTGATTTGGTGATTCAAAAGACATTACAGTCTTCTTGCAAAGATATTACTTTTGTCTGACTGAAAAATCATAATCATTAGAAACGAAGGTGAAAATATCGTTGCAAGCTATAACTTGCCTGTGTAAGTTGGATCAGGAGTTTGTTTAGATTATCTTTAGAACTCTCATACGCATAAGCATTGTTTTACATTAAATTAACATGGTATGCTTCCTAAATAAATGGGTCAAAGTGTTCATAATCTCATTTCATATATGGACTATGTATCCTCAACGAAATGTAACGGCAAAACATTTTGATATTGGCATATAATCATATTATATGGTAATTGTTCAAGGATGATAGGCATGACTTACCTAACAAAAAAACCATATGTCATGGTGTTGCTCCAATCAAATGTAAGGGGTAAAAACCTTTTGATTGGTATAAGGCCAACCAAAGTCTCAAAGTCATACGCAACGGCAAACCTTGTGACATTGGTAATGTATACATGTTAAATATAACAGCATAACTTCTAACATATAATAAATAAGGTCAACCAAAGTTGCATGTCACAGCCCAACCCATGATCGAAATTGGTAACGTATACATGTTAACTTTAACAGAAAAGCCACTCAACATACACTAAGCCTCCCATTGGTATTATGTTATGTCGAATATAAAGAAATGTTATGTCATTATATGGTCTATGTCATGTCACATTATGTTATATTTGTCTTATCTCAGGTTAGGTTACATTTTGTTAAGTTCTATGTCATGACATGATTAAGAAACGATAGGACACCGTAAGTTAAGGTTACGTCTTAGGCTCAAGTCATGTTGAGGTAAGTACGTGCATAAACCACTTGAGTATCATGGCCCGAATACTTAGGAGTAGGTAAGCGTGCTATTTATAATTATTTACTTACATGGATAGTGTAATTTTTGTTCATGGTTATGCCCTAGGCCATTTGTTTGGACTTGTAGTTTATTGTTATGCATTATATTATTTATGAATAAAGTTTATGATTAGTTGCATGTTTTCATCATCAACTGTTATGCTTGAATTAGTTTTAATACTTATTCAAATTATCAGTACTTATTTGATTAGATACTCATGATATGATTATGCGTATATGATATGAATCAAATTAGTAGGTACAATTTAGAAAACATGTACGGGATAGACCTAGTGTGTGATCACTGCATGCGTCTGTAGCTAAAGTGGTCACATATAATATGGAATTCTCTTACTTAAGATTGTCATAGTTTATTGAATGGGAATTATTATGTTTTGAGATAGTCAAATTGTGAAAATTTCAAGCTGAAAGTACTTGCAGTTGCTACACAAGTCGAAGCACAACAGAATGATCGTATGATCCAATTCAAATAACAATTGATCAAAGAACGAAATTCATCAAAAAAGAGGAGAGCGGTGGAGAGAACAAGAAGGAGATGAGTGGAGAGAAAATATCTGGAATAACCGTTGTGATTCTTCATCCAATTACACAGCATTTCGTTGAATGAACATATAGGGGGAAGAAGATGAAAATAACAGAATATTTTTGAAATTACAATAAAGCCCCAACTAACTAACTAAAATACAACATAACTAAAAAGGACAAAATAGTAACTTCAGCCTCTTTTAATTCTTTCCCACCTAACT
This sequence comes from Eustoma russellianum, assembly GCA_036186865.1. Classification (NCBI taxonomy): domain Eukaryota; kingdom Viridiplantae; phylum Streptophyta; class Magnoliopsida; order Gentianales; family Gentianaceae; genus Eustoma; species Eustoma russellianum. Next base: position 30,551,810 of record AP025059.1, on the reverse strand, counting down.
CCTTCTTCCTCCAGCCATGTCCTGCTCCAAAGCACACCTCCTCAATTTTATCACGCGATCTACATCTTAAGATGCCCAGAATTCAACGCAATCAATGCACACCATGGATTAAACACTTCATTCAACGATCCAGATGATTTGTTACTCAGATCATTGGAGCCTTGTTTCCCATTACTCTGATCTCCTCTCTGGCTGCCAACCTCTTCTCCCCTGCTTGAATTGTTCTCATCTTCAACACCCCCTCAAGTCATGCTTGCTATAGATGTTATATATTCCCAGTCTTCCCAACAGTTCTTTCAAACGTTTCTGTGCAGGGCTTTGGTAAACAGATCTGCCGATTGAAACTCTGTCCTTACTGGCATTAACTTCACCACCTTATTCTGAACCTTCTCCCTCACAATATGACAGTCAATCTCAATGTGCTTCGTACGCTCATGAAAAACTGGATTCTCAACAATGTACAAAGCACTTTTACTGTCACAAAACATCTCAACAAGTTTTTGATTCTCAATCCCCAAGTCAATGCTCAAATACAACAACCACTGGATTTCACATATGGCTGATGCCATCGCCCTACACTCCGCTTCTGCAGAAGATCGTGAAACTGTTGTCTGCTTCTTTGCTTTCCACAAAATTAGAGCCTCTCCTAAAAATACACAATAGCCAGAGACAGATCTTCCTAGTCTCATTACACCCAACCCAGTCAGAGTCTACAAATGCTCTCAATTTCATGTCACCCGTACTAGGCAGCAGAATTCCCTGGCCAATGGTCCCCTTTAGATATCTCAGGATCCTATAAGCAGCTTTCAAATGATTACATGTGGGACAATCAAGAAATTGGCTTAATTGTTGAACCCCAAAAGAAATGTCAGGCCTAGTGATGGTGAGGTATATTAACTTTCCTATAAGTCTCCTGTATGCAAAAGTATCCTCAAATGGATTAGAGATTGTGAGCTAACTTCAAGTGAGTTTCCATTGGGCTAACAGCTGGTTTATATTCCAAAAACCCAGATTCCTCTAGAAGTTCCAACGTATATTTTCTCTGGTTAATCAGCAATCCCTTTTGTGACCTTGCAACCTCTATACCCAGGAAGAATTTCAAGTCTCCAAGATTCTTTATTCTGAACTTCTTATGTAATGCCTCCTTGATCCACTATATTTTATGCAAATCATTACATGCTACTATCAGATCATCCACATATACTAAGAGCACCAGCAATGATCCTTCTGTTTTTATTGTGAATAAGGTGTAATCAGTTTTAGACTGTGAAAAACCCATCGAAATCAGAAATGCTGTCAGTTTGGCATTCCACTCCCTGCTCGCTTGCTTCAAGCCATAAAGAGACCTTTATAGTTTACAAACCAATCCTTTATGTGGCAACCTCGGACCTTCAGGTGGTATCATACATATCTCTTCATGCAATTCACCATGGAGGAAAGCATTGTTTACATCCAGCTGCTGTACATGCCAATTCTGCCTGGCAGCTATAGCCAACAGCATTCTCACAGTACTCATCTTTGCCACAGGTGAGAATGTATCTTGGTAATCCACCCCAAACTGCTGCGTATATCCGTTAGCAACCAACAAGCTTTGAATCTCTCCACTGAACCATCTGCCTTATGCTTTATTTTCTATACCCATTTGTAGCCAATAACCTTCTTTGCAGGTGGTAATGCTGTCAGTGTCCATGTTTTGTTATCTTGTAAAGCAGTTATCTCATCCTCCATAGCCTTTTGCCATTCAATAGAGCCAGCTGCTTCTACATAAATTTTCGTTACATGTACTAATATTGAAAACATATTCTTTGAATTTTGGTGTTAGCAGATCAAGGGTAAAGTATTTGTGTAGAGAGTGTGGAGATGTGTGTCCAGGAGTATCTTTTGTGATGAAGCAGGAAGATGACTTGATAGAGGCTGGCATCATTTTAGGTTGACTTGTCACTTGACTGCAATAATATTGTTGTAAATAATAAGGAGGCTGTTTGGTTCTGTGGGGTCTTCTAATATGAAGTGGAATGTCAATGGAGATGATAGGAATAGAGACCGGTGTATGTTGTTCTGAAGAAAATGAATGATCATTAGGACTGATAGGATTGTGTGAGGACAGTTGGATAGGCTGATGAGATGTTTGAACAGGCTGAAAGAAATGATTGGGCTGAGATGATGTTTGATCAGAATGGCTTTGATATGTTGGTGTCTGATCAGGATGGTTTTGGCATTGGCGTGACGGCTGAGATGGTGTTTGATGAGAATGGACTTGGTACTGGCATGATGGCTGAGAAGGTGTTTGATGAGAATGGTCTTGGTATGCTGGCAGTGGGTACCAAATGAAAGTCACTGCCACAGCTGGTTAGTGGGGACTGAAGAGGGAATGAAGTAGAGACATGAGAAGGTAAAGCATGTGCTATATCTGAAGCAAAAGGAAAAACCGATTCTTGAAAAACAACATCCCTGGAGATAAATACATTTCTGGAAGTTAAATCTTGAAGAATGTAGCCTTTGACAGTATGGGATAAGCCGAGGAAAATGCTCTTCCTGGATCTTGGGCTAAATTTATCTTTGGAAGGAGTAGTAATAGTGGCATAGCAGAGACACCCAAAGTGTTATACCCCGCACCCTCCGTAAAATAATTAGAGGATAAAAAGAATATTAAATGCGATTAATGACAATTAATAGAAATAAATTAAGTATTGAATACTAGATTTATTAGTATTTATTAAGGGAAAAAATGATAGAATTAAGTAGTATTTAATTTAGAATTGAATATTAGAATTTTATTTAAGATAAATAAGATAATAGGATATAATTTAGAAACTCAAATTCCATCCTTTCCCATATCAAAACTGACAGGACGACAGTTTCTCCTCATTTCAGAAAAGAAACCGACACCATTCTCTCCCCCTCTCCCTTAGGCGATTTTTGGCATCTTGCAACCCTATGAGAAAATTTTCTTCAGGAATCAATCTGTTCTTAGTTCGTTCTTCAGTCCGTTTTCAAGTAATCACAGGTAAGTAATCTACTTATGAGTTCCTAAGTTTTGCGAAAGAAAAAGGCCTATTTTTGATATCAAAATGGATCACCATGCAGTAGTTTCTTTCTATGAATCTATACGTGATTTGTGTGTTTTTTTGGTTTTAAGATTTGGCCGCTATTTGATTGAAATCATTTTTGTTGTTGTTGATTATGTGAAATCATGCAGAACCCAAACCATGAATCCCTATTTGTTGCTATTGGCGGTTGAAGGGAAGGGAGAGTGGAAAAAGGTGAGGTTTTGGGTGTGTATTTGATGAATGATGTGAGTTCTAGACTTGAATCTTTGATGTGTATGTGAAAGATTTTGAGTTGGTGAATTAAGGATGGATTGATAGGGAGGATTAGGCTTGGAATGGTTGGAAGAAAGTTGGAAATCGATTGGGATTTAGATCTGCAGTTTCTGCAGAAATCGCAGGATGAAAATTCTGGAAATCGATGACGTCGATCGATCGACGTCAGAGACTAACGTACGTTGATCGATCGATGTCTAGTTGGTGAGAGACTGATTTGCTTCAGATGAACGTAGATCGATCGATTCATAAGGGGAGAGAGATCGATATGTCTCAGATGTACGTCGATCGATCGACGTAGGTTGAGTGAGAGATCGACGTCCTCAGATGGACGTCGATCGATCGACGTCAGGGTATGACATCCATCTGTTTTGTGAGAAAATAAGGGAAGAAAGAGGGAAGTTAGGGATCATTTGGGTGACCTTAGGGACTTCTTAGGACCTGATTGAGGTTAGTCTAAGTCTTGGGAACACGACTTAAGATGGTGAATCAATGGTGGAGACTTCGTAGGGTATTTGAATCGGACTTCAAAGTGAATGACCTAAGGGGTTAGGAATGAACATATGAAGCTCTAAAGAGTTCAAAAAGGGGAATGTGAGGGTTCCTACATTATCTTTTGGGTTCTAGAATGAATGTTTAGGTGATGAGGACTTGTCAGAAAGGATATGCTCGAGTGTGTGAATGAGGTGAGTCTCGAATGATTGATTAACATTTGTATGTGATTGAATGATGAGAAGTCGTGCATTTTCGCATCATGGCACTTGCATTTGCATTATGTTTTAATAAGAGTTGTGCCTTGGCACAGGGTATAAAGTTTGCGAAATGAGCTGTGATGCGTTATTGGGTATAAAGACAAGCTGTAACCATCGCAGGGTATAAAGTGAGCTGTAATGTGTCATAGGGTATAAAGACAAACTATGGCACATTACAGGGTATAAAATTAAGCTGTGGTGTGTCACAGGGTATAAAGACAAGCTATGACCCACCACAGGGTATAAAGTTATGTGACCGGACATTGTGACATGCATAGCATCGATTTTGAAAAGTGAAGCATAAGCATTTGGGGTTTGTGTAGTTTAGTGCATGCCTTGAACTGTCATGCATCATGTGAGTCGTTACGATACGATTGAATTGAGATTGGATTGTTATTGAATTGTTAAATGCTTATTAATTATTGCTCTTATTCTATTATGTTGTAAATCTATATTCTTGAAGTTATACAAGACATGTGTCCCATTTACCCCTTGATTTAAATATCACTCATGTCTTGCCATGTGATGATCCCGAATGTCTTATAAGCGGGTTACTTGCTAGCGTTTTCGCTAAGGGTAATACCGTTGCTTTGCACATGAGTCTGGTTATGACATGATATTCGTAGAGGATGACGGCGAGTGGGCTGAATGGGATGTTTAAAGTTTGTATTGGGAATTGTTCAGACTGTTTCCTTTTATCTTAGCTTTCTTTCATTCACTTGAGGATTTAGTTGGTTACTATCATGAACACTTGTTTGCAAAAACACTACATCTTGATTGTATGAATTTGATGGTTTAGATTTTATTTTGCACGTGTCTTCGTGCTTATTTTCTTACGTCATTGATGATGTGTACTTGAGAGATGAGACGTCTTGTAGTCTTCTCAGTAAGTTACGACGGGTGCACCGGTTCGGATCTGCTGTCCAGGTCGGGGCGCTATAGGTGGTATCAGAGCCTAAGCTTCATATCTACCTCGGAGACCTAGGTTACGTCATATAAAGTCTTAAGCTATGATTTTGTCCTTAAGCTGATACATAGGTCTAAGCATCTGATCTTAGATATAAGATGACTTGGGATGGATGTGTGCGAGCTTGATAAGATTAATCAATAAGCGTTTCTTTTTTTTCTAGTTTACGAGTTCCGTCCTGTACAATGCATATGGGCTTTCAGGATTATCCTTGGAATTACTGAATGCTAATAAGCGTTGATTTTGCAGACAATGCCTCCCAGAAGAGAAAACCAGGGAAATGGTGGCAACGGAAATGAGAACCCACAGCCACCACAGATGGTCATGCCTCAGGCCCTGATGGATGCGATCACAATGATTTAGCAGAGTGTTGCCCAGCAGCAACATCAACCACCTCCGCCACCACTGCCTCAGCACGGTATCCGATACTGTATTGGAGAGATGCGGAAGATGTATGCCCCCACCTTTGAAGGGACCACTGATCCAGAGGTGGCCAAGTTTTGGTTGGATGAAGTTGAAAAGTGCTTCAAGCTGGTGCAAGTGCCTGAAGAACTTAAGATGGATGTAGTCATACCCCTACTGAGTGGCAGAGCAAATGCTTGGTGGAATGGTATTCTGCCGAAAATGACCCCTCCTATCTTGTGGCGACAATTTTTCGAGGCCTACAAGGACTACTATGTACCAGAGGCTGCTATTTTGGAGAAGATGAGGCAGTTCGGCAAACTGGAGCAAGAGAGGATGTCTATTTCCGATTATGCTGACGGATTCCATACTTTGGGAAAGTTCACACCCATGGTATTGGAAAATAACCGGATGAAGATGCTCAAATTTGAGCAAGGTTTGAATCCTCGCATTCGGACAGCTATAGCGGGGTCTAGCCTGAAAACTTTCGAATAGATGTTGGATGCTTGTTATCGGGTGGAGAGCGACATGCGTAGGTCACAGCCTAGAGAGGCTCGTGATGACACAGGCAAGAGGTCCAGAGATGATAGAAGTGGAGGTCGACCCGGACGTTGGGTCAAAATTCCCCGGAAAGGCCAGGCAGGACCGTTTCAGAGGGCACCGCAGCCGAGTCAATCTTATCGTCAGGCGCCCGGAGTGTGCCCACATTGTCAGAAAAATCATGTTGGGGAATGTTGAAAGAAGACGGGAGCTTGCTTTAAATGTGGTAAGATAGACCACAGGATAAAGGACTACCCCGAGTGGAAGCAAAAGCCACAGGGAGAAGCAGGGCCGTCGCAGCAGCAAAGGGGTAGGCCCAAGCCCAACGCGAGAGTACATGTCATGACCGACGTTGAAGTGCAAGAGAGCACTGACGTTGTGACAGGTACAATTTAAGTTACATCTTAGTTGTTTAAGTTGAATTTTAGTCGTTTAAGTTGGAAGTGTATGTGCTATACATGAAAAAAATTTGTGTTGCACTCTTTGTGATTAGGTGCGATCCTAGTTAATAAAGTGCCTGTAAACGTATTATTTGATAGTGAAGCAAGTCACTCTTTTATATCTAAGAAATTCGCCAAAGGACTTGATTGTCTGCCTGAGTGGTTTGAGACCCCCTTCAGAGTGCAGGCAGCTGGTGATCAAGTTCTAGTGTCACATCACCAGTATAAAGATTGCGAATTGGAGTTGGATGGGAAGGTGTTTCCCGTTACATTGGTCCCAATTGTGATGAGGGATTTTAATGTGATATTGGGCATGGATTGGTTGACTAAGTATCATGCCAACATCGACTGCTGACTTAAGCAAGTGATCGTTAAGGATTCCGAGATGAACGAGGTGACGGTTCAAGGAAATGTCAAGCTGACAAAGGCCCCCAAGAAAATTTATTTGACGGTGGTTAAAGCTTTTAAGGCTTTGGAAAAGGGAGCAGAGGGATTTATGGTTTATGCTATGGATACTAAGCTAGAAACTCCCTCTATTGACCAGATTCCGGTAGTCCACGAATTCAAAGACGTATTTCCAGATGATTTGCCTGGAGTACCCCCATCAAGAGAAGAGGAGTTTGAAATCAACTTGATTCCCGAAACTGAGCCTATATCCAAGGCACCTTACAGGATGGTCCCAGCTGAACTTAAGGAGTTAAAGGGTCAACTACAGGAGTTGTTAGACAAGAAGTTAATCAGACCCAGTGTATCACCTTGGGGAGCTCCTGTTTTGTTTTTCAAGAAGAAAGATGGCAGTTTGAGATTGTGCATTGACTACAGGGAGCTGAACAAAGTTACCATTAAGAATAAGTATCCACTACCAAGGATCGAGGATTTATTTGACCAATTGAAAGCTGCCCGATTGTTTTCAAAGATCGACCTTCGTCAGGGATATCATCAGTTGCTCGTGAAAGCAGGTGACATCCCTAAAATAGTCTTCCAGACTCGATATGGGCATTATGAGTTTTTGGTGATGCCTTTTGGATTGACTAATGTCCCAGCCGCTTTTATGGACTTGATGAACACTTTTTTCGAGAACAGTTGGATCAATTCGTGGTGGTGTTCATCGATGATATCTTGGTCTACTCACCTGATGAACAATCCCACGCAGAACACCTAAGAGTGGTGTTGGAAATTTTGAGGCAACAGAAGCTATATGCCAAATTCAGCAAGTGTGAACTTTGGCTAAGAAGTGTAGCCTTTCTCGGTCATGTAATTTCAGAGGGCGGGATCTCAGTGGATCCTAAGAAGGTAGAATCCATTACTGAATGGCCAAGACCTACTAATGTGACCAAAGTCAGAAGCTTCCTAGGTTTGACAGGCTACTATAGGAAGTTTGTTGAAGGATTTTCGACAATAGCAGTTACACTGAGTCGACTTACTCAGAAAAAGACTAAGTTTGAATGGACCGCTGAATGCGAGCAGAGCTTTTCTGAGCTCAAGAAGAGATTGACCACAGCCCCGGTGTTGACGCAATCCTCTAGCATCGACGGTTTCGTGATCTATAGTGATGCGTCCAAGAAAGGACTAGGCATATATATCATTACAACTAATGCATTGTATATACATATGCCAGTCTTAAACTAACTTTCTATTTATAGGTTGTGTCTTGATGCAAAATGGACGAGTTTATCTCGTACGCATCGAGACAGTTGAAACCAGATGAACAGAATTATGCGACGCATGACTTAGAGCTCACGGCTGTAGTATTTGCTCTCAAGATCTGGAGACACTATTTGTATGGAGAGAAATGTGCAGTGTTCACGAATCACAAGAGTTTGAAATATTTATTGTCACAGAAAGAGCTGAATATGAGACAAAGGAGATGGTTAGAACTACTTAAGGACTATGATTTAACCATATATTATCATCTGGGTAAAGCCAACAGAGTGGCAGATGCGTTAAGCAGAAAGTCTAGCCATGCAAGACAGTCTCTGTTGGAACGAGGGATCGAAGAATTTGGTTTGGATGTTATAGACTCAGTGGCAAATGTCCTTACCGCCTTATCTATAACCCCAGATTTGGTAGACAAAATCAAAGAAGCGCAGTATGAGGATGCAGCACTGAGAGAAATCCGCGATAAATTGTCTACGGGATCAGTAAAGGATTCCAGTTGCGAGAAGATGGGAGTCTATGGTTCCAGGATCGGTTATGTGTACCTAATAATGATGAGCTTCGAAGGGAGTTGCTACGTGAAGCTCATAACTCAAGGCTATCTATTCACTCCGGAAGCACGAAAATGTACAAGGACCTCAAAAGAAATTATTGGTGGATAGGGATGAAAAGAAATATCGCGGAGTATGTCGAGAAATGTTTAGTATGCCAACAAGTTAAAGCAGAATACCAACGGCCTGGTGGTTTGATAAGGCCACTCGAAATTCCTGAATGGAAATGGGAACACGTGACAATGGACTTCGTGATGGGGTTGCCCAAAACTAGAAGTGGGAATGAGATGATTTGGGTGATTGTCGATCGTTTGATAAAGACAGCTCATTTCATAGCTATGTCACATGGTACTTCCTATGAGAAATTGTCCAACGTATATGTGGATAACATTGTGAGCTTGCATGGAGTTCCCGTAAGTATTCTATCAGATCGTGATCCCAGATTCACTTCTAAATTTTGGATGGCATTTCAGAAGGCGATGGGCACTGAACTAAGGATGAGTACCGCCTATCATCTTCAGACAGATGGACAGTCGGAGAGGACAATCCAGACTTTAGAAGATATGCTGAGGGCGTGTGTTTTGGATTTTAAAGGAAACTGGGATAGTATGCTGAAGCTGATGGAGTTCTCATACAATAATAGCCATCACAGTGCAATCGGCATGGCACCATTTGAGGCTCTTTACGGACGCAAGTGCAGGTCTCTGGTTCGTTGGGACGAGGTGGGAAAAAGAACGATCACAGCGCCGGAGTTGGTCGAGCAGACAATTGAGAAAGTGAAAGTCATAAGAGAGAGGCTAAGGGTGGCGCAAGATCGCAGTAACAGTTGGGTCGATACTAAAAGACGACCCTTGGAGTTTGAGGAAGGCGAAAAGGTTTATATACGAGTCTCACCTACTAAGAGAATTGCGAGATTTGGGATGAAAGGTAAGCTAAGCCCTCAATATATTGGTCCATATGAGGTGCTTGGTAAAGTTGGTAAAAGAGCATATCGATTAGCCTTGCCTCCGAGTTTGTCGCAAGTCCATAACGTATTTCATGTGTCTCAACTGAGGAAATATGTATCGGATCCGAGTCATATCCTTGAGGCCCGACCATTGGATGTTAGGGAGGATGTCACTTATGAAGAACATCCAGTGAAGATTGTGGATAGGAAAGATCAAGTTCTACACAAGCGTGTGATTCCGTATGTCAAAGTTCAATGGAGTAACCATACGGAGCGTGAAGCCACGTGGGAGCTTGAGGAGCAAATAAAGGAGTTATATCCACATCTTTTCCAATAAGGTACGCTAGTTTCGAGGACGAAACTTTTTGTAAGGGGATGGAATGTTATGTCCCGCACCCTCCGTAAAATAATTAGAGGATAAAAAGAAAATTAAATGCGATTAATGACAATTAATAAAAATAAATTAAGAATTGAATACTAGATTTATTAGTATTTATTAAGGGAAAAAATGATAGCATTAAGTAGTATTTAATTTAGAATTGAATATTAGAATTTTATTTAAGATAAATAAGATAATAGGATATAATTTAGAAACTCAAATTCCATCCTTTCCCATATCAAAACTGACAGGACGTCAGTTTCTCCTCATTTCAGAAAAGAACCCGACGCCATTCTCTCCCCCTCTCCCTTAGTCGATTTTTGGCATCTTGCAACCCTAGGAGAAAAATTTCTTCAGGAATCAATCCGTTCTTCGTTCGTTCTTCAATCCGTTTTCGAGTAATCACAAGCAAGTAATCTACTTATGAGTTCCTACGTTTTGCGAAAGAAAAAGGCCTATTTTGATATCAAAATGGATCACCATGCAGTAGTTTCTTTTTGTGAATCTATACGTGATTTATGTGTTTTTTGGTTTCGAGATTTGGCCGCTATTTGATTGAAATCATTGTTGTTGTTGTGGATTATGTGAAATCTTGCAGAACCCAAACCTTGAATCCCTATTTGATGCTATTGGCGGTTGAAGGGAAGGGAGAGTGGAAAAAGGTGAGGTTTTGGGTATGTATTTGTTGAATGATGTGAGTTCTAGGATTGAATCTTTGATGTGTATGTGAAAGATTTTGTGTTGGTGAATTAAGGATGGATTGATAGGGAGGATTAGGCTTGGAATGGTTGGAAGAAAGTTGGAAATCGGTTGGGATTTAGATCTGCAGTTTCTGCAGAAATCGCAGGATGAAAATTCTGGAAATCGATGATGTCGATCGATCGACGTCAGAGACTGACGTACGTTGATCGATCGATGTCTAGTTGGTGAGAGACTGATGTGCTTCAGATGAACGTAGACCGATCGATGTATAAGGGGTGAGAGATCGATGTGTCTCAGATGTACGTCGATCGATCGACGTAGGTAGAGTGAGAGATCGACGTGCCTCAGATGGACGTCGAACGATCGACGTCAGGGTATGACGTCCATCTATTTTGTGGGAAAATAAGGGAAGAAAGAGGGAATCTAGGGGATCCTTTGGATGACCTTAGGGACTTCTTAGGACCTGATTGAGGTTAGTCTAAGTCTTGGGAACACGACTTAAGATGGTGAATCAACGGTGGAGACTTTGTAGGATATTTGAATCGGACTTCAAAGTGAATGACCTAAGGGGTTAGGAATGAACATATGAAGCTCTACAGAGTTCAAAAAGGGGAATGTGAGGGTTCCTACATTATCCTTTGGGTTCTAGAATGAATGTTTAGGTTATGAGGACTTGTCGGAAAGGATATGCTCGAGTGTGTGAATGAGGTGAGTCTCGAATGATTGATTGACATTTGAATGTGATTGAATAATGAGAAGTCGTGCATTTTTGCATCATGTCACTTGCATTTGCATTATGTTTTGGTAAGAGATGTGCCTTGGCACAGGGTATAAAGTTTGTGAAATGAGTTGTGATGCGTTACAGGATATAAAGACAAGCTGTAACCATCACAGGGTATAAAGTGAGCTGTAATGTGTCATAGGGTATAAAGACAAGCTGTGGCACATTACAGGGTATAAAGTTAAGCCGTGGTGCGTCACAGAGTATAAAGACAAGCTGTGGCCCGCCACATGGTATAAAGTTATATGATCGGACATTGTGACATGCATATCATCATTTTTGAAAAGTGAAGCATAAGCATTTGGGGTTTGTGTAGTTTAGTGCATGCCTTGAACTGTCATGCATCATGTGAGTCGTTACAGTACGATTGAATTGAGATTGGATTGTTATTGAATTGTTAAATGCTTATTAATTATTGCTCTTATTCTATTATGCTGTAAATCTATATTCTTGAAGTTATACAAGACATGTGCCCCATTTACCCCTTGATTTAAATATCACACATGTCTTGCAATGTGATGATTCCGTATGTCTTATAAGCGGATTACTTGCTAGCGTTTTCGCTAAGGGTACTACCGTTGTTTTGTAGATGAGCCTGGTTATGACATGATATTCATAGAGGACGACGGCGAGTGGGCTGAATGGGATGTTTAAAGTTCGTATTGGGAATTGTTCAGACTATTTCTTTTTATCTTAGCTTTCTTTCATTCACTTGAGGATTTAGTTGGTTACTAACATGAACACTCGTTTGCAAAAACACTACATCTTGATTGTATGAATTTGATGGTTTAGATTTTATTTTGCACGCGTCTCCGTGCTTATTCTCTTACGTTATTGATGATGTGTACTTGAGATATTAGACGTCTTGTAGTCTTCTCAGTAAGCTACGACGGGTGCACCAGTTCGGATCTGCTGTTTGGGTCGGGACGCTACACAAAGACTCTGAGTGTATCATATGAAGGGACAGTATTGTAGAGGATCTCATGAGGTATTTTATGATTCAGTATAGGTGTAGGGGTAATATTTATCAAATACACAGCGTGTTGCACACAGAAACCCCAGTAAGGTGTGGGAACTTGAGACTGAAGTTTAAGAGCCCTGGCTACATTTAGGATGTGTTGATGTTTTCTTTCAACAATCCCATTTTGTTGTGGTGTATATATACAACTTGTTTGATGCACAATGCCTTTTGAAGAAAAGAACGAATCCATTTTAAACTCAAGATCATTGTCAGTTCTAATCACTTTTATTTTGATATTGAACACTGCAAGTACAAAGTTCCAGAAACTTTCAACAATACCCCTAGTTTTTGATTTGGTCTTTATCAAGTATATCCAGCAGCACCTGTTGTGGTCATGTTCTATAGAAATAAAGTAATGTTGTTGGTACATGGTGGGGTGCGTATAAGGACTCTAGATATCAATGTGAAGAAGAGAGAAAAGAGAGTGAGATACAGAATGGGATACAAGAAAGGGAAGGCGTTTCTGTTTTGCTAGTGGGCAGATTGTACATGACTCAGAATTGAAATTAACGTCTACTGAGGAATCAATCTTATTGATTTCTCTCATTCTTGATGATGCTTGATGTCCGAGCCTGGAGTGCCAAAGAGAAGATGTGGAAGAAGACACTGCAAATACTTGAGAGGATTTTGACAAAGGATCAGTATTCAACGATTCATCAAGCAAATGATACAGCCCCTTGAACACTTTAGTTGAACCAATCATCTTCTCACTCACATGATCCTGAATAGAACAAATGTTGGAGTGAAAGGATAAATCAATATTGCCAGCCATTGTGAGTTTACTAAGTGATAGCAAATTAAAGGTAAAAGAAGGTATATGAAGGACATCGTGTAGCTTGAGATGAGGGATGACAGTCACTGTCCAAATGTGCTTGACACTGATTGACTGACCATTGGGCAACTTAACTGACATACTAAGCACATGCTGATAAGATTCAAATAGAGAGAGGGAACAACAGATGTGATCTGTAGCACCAGAATCTAAAATCCACATGTTAGAAATATTAGGCATTACATTACCTTTCCACTTACCAGAATCGCTGACTTGTTGAGCTGACAATACAGTGTGATGATTGTTTGCCATATCTGCAGTGTTTGGACTCATCAAAATTCCTTTGTCCTTATGCTCCTGTAACATGTTAATCAACTGCATATATTGCTCTTGTGTGAAAGGAAACACAGACTGTGCAACATTGTCATTCACAGCCTCCTTAGCCTGACAAGTCTCATATTCAGACTGATTAGTCACACATGGATCCTGCAGCGCATTAGTCTCATTACCTACGCAATTCACCTGTCCTTTTCCTTTATATCCAAGGGGAAACCCATGCTTCCTATAACATTTGTCAATGGTGTGTCGTATCATATTGCAATAAGTGCGCACAGGAGCTTTAGAATTATAACCATACTTCTGGTTTTGGTAATCTTTCTTGCCACTTTCACCACCAGTAGGATTTCCAGGTCTAAATCCATAGTTACCTTTTCTAGGGGAACCATTAGCATAAAAAACCAGTGGCTGATTGTTTGAGAATTGATTCTGGCCTGCAGAATACTGTAATTTTCTCACCAATTTCACTGCCATGGCAAACGTAGTTTTCATATCCAGTAAAGGACTTGACAGCAACACTTGTGACTTCACAGGTTCATATTAATCATTAAGTCCTTTTATGAATCTAATAACATGATCATCTTCTATAAACTTGTTAATTTGACTGGACATATTACATGTACACCTATTACATACACAGTTAGGAATGACTCTTAACACCTTGAGTTCTTCCCAAAGGACTTTAAGTCTAGTATAATACTCATTCACAGAGCCATCTCCTTGTCTTGTAGCATAAAATTGCTCTTTCAAATCTGACAACCTAAACACATCAGCGTTTCCATACCTATGTTTTAGATCATTCCAGATATCTAAAGCATTATCAAACCACATCACACTTTGTGCAATAGAAGGCACAACAGAATTCACAATCCAAGAGGCTGCCATAATATTTGCCTTGGTCCAGGCAGCAAACCTTCGATTAGTCTCTACAGGTTTGAGGATGTTACAGGTTTAAGGATGTCTCTACAGGTGTGATGAAGCCAACTTTATTTTTCGATTCAATAGCTCTACGAAATGTTCTGCTCCAACCGAATTGTTGCCATCCAACAGCGGTTGATCTAATACAAGAGAAGGACTGTCTCCAGGATGTATATATAACGGATCCTCCAAAAGATCTACATTTCCAGATGTCATATTGATGGGAGAATGATTTGAACTGCTAGGTGAGTCTTGATTTGAATTCATGAATGTACCAAAATTCATTGATCAATTAACAATCTCTTTGATACCATGTGAAAATTTCAAGCTGAAAGTAAGCGAAGCTTGCAGTTGCTACACAAGCCGCAACACAACAGAATGATCGTATGATCCAATTCAAATAACAATTGATCAAAGAACGAAATTCATCAGAAAAGAGAAGAGAGGGGTGGAGAGAACAAGAAGGAGCTGAGTAGAGAGAGAATATCTGAAATGACCGCTGTGATTCTTCATCCAATTACACAACATTTCGTCAAACGAACATATAGGGGGAAGAAGATGAAAATAACAGAATATCTGCAAAATTACAATAAAGCCCAAACTAACTAACTACAATACAACATAACTGAAAAGGACAAAATAGTAACTTCAGCCTCTTTTAATTCTTTCCCGCCTAACACCTTCTTCCTCCGGCCATGTCCTGCTCCAAAGCACACCTCCTCAATTTTATCACACGATCTGCATCTTAAGATGCCCAGAATTCAACGCAACCAATGCACGCCGTGGATTAAACACTTCATTCAACGATCCAGATGATTTGTTAATCAGATCATTGGAGCCTTGTTCCCATTGCTCTGATTTCCTCCCTGGCTGCCAACCTCTTCCCCCTGCTTGAATTGTTCTCATCTTCAACACAAATAATTGTTTTTAATCGGATAGCCATAAAAAAACTATACACAGACACGATATGAATCATATAATAGAAAATGTACAATCAAGATGGAATTTGTTCCTCTCTTTGAGATAGATTTGTATTGGGCCCTTCGATAAATAGAACTGAGAAATATGTATGGTCGTGGTTAAATAGAATTGATAGGGATCAATGACGTTTGTTTTATTGTTCACTTGGAGATCGAAAAATTAAAAGTTTGAACAATATAAGTATGACATTGACCGTAACTTATGTTCAAATTCGATATCGTACGACAAGGATCAAACGTGTAATAACTATTAATGATGGATTGGATCATTTAATTTACATTATTTTGGTAGTAATAATATCTTGCTATAGGTCGGTTACGATTCGTGGAATTGAAACGTTTGCCAACATAATATGAATCTATCGGATCGCACTCATAGGACGCGGTAAACAAACTGGAATTTAAGTTGGGTTTATGAATTAAATCAGCGTGATTAAATTTGTTATTTTAATTTGGATTGGATTGGTCACTCCAAAAGAATAAAAAAAAAATCAAAAAAAGCATTTGTGCGAGCTAGCTCTCTTGAATGATTGAGCGTTTGTATGTGGATACTAGTAAAGGACGTTCGTTTCTCAGAAAAGCATTGCCTGAAACCCAAACGAGGTCAAAGAATTTTACGCTTCAAAGGATAAATTTTGTATCTCTCTGCTTTGATTAATCAATTGTTCATATAAATCTAGAAGAATTTCAGTTCTATTTCCATTGGGTTTATTATGACCTAACAAAATTCACCTCATTATTTATTATTATTTTCCAGATAAATTATCAGGCCTGAAGTTTTAATTATGAGTCTGTAAGACGAGTGAGCTTTTAGATCTGGAGTTTTAATTATGATGTCATATTTTAGTAATCTTTGTAGTTATAAAACTTTGCAAGGGCCATGACATTTATCAACATATTTTCAAAAATTTATCGAATAGTAATATTTTTGAACTTAAAGATTGTTTTGTTATACCAATTCACAATGTATATGTTATATATTTCGTTTATTCAAGAAATATTACCCATTGAAACATTACTTTACAGCATGCTATAGAGATCACTAGGAAGAAATTGATCCGCATGTGTCACATATTTCTCTTTATAGACCAGACCGATTTATATTGACCACATTACTGATTTTCTTAGAATCCTTCAAGATTGGAACACTCGTCACGACAGTTGTCCTTCATTCGTCATAAATAGAAAATATAATGTCCAGTTGGTTTTTTTTCCCCTTTCCTTTTGCTTTTTCATTTGTTTTTTATATTAAGTTTTCATCGTTTCGTCTTTCATTTTGTCCACCTCAATGTCATCGTCAGGCTCATATGAAACATTTTTAAATTTTATCACTCTGGTAATATTCCGAATTAATTTTACAAATCTCGCAATATTGTGAAACAAGGTAATTTGAAAATCTAGAAAAGATATACTCTCGTGTCCCTTCGTCCCTCCTTATGTTTATTAGTTTAAAAATATATATATATATTCTCATCTAAACAAATATTGTCGTACTTGATCTTTTTATCAATTCATTTTGATAGTGTAAAAAAGATAATTAAGACAATATTTTATGACTACGGAGATAATAAGTTAGATATTAAACATCGATAGAACACAGACCGAAAATAATATTAATACAAATTAGACAACATATGGAATGATGTTATAAATAAGTTGTAAAAACGTGATGCAAAAAACTGGAAAGTTCTTCTTTAAATCACATATATATTTACATCTACTAAACGTTAGACGCACGGACGGCACTATGTGTCCATGGGTTAAAATCAAACTTACATAAGTTGAAAAAAACATGAAAAACAAAAATAAAATCCTAATCTAACCTAAGAAAGAGTGATTCTCATCAGGTGGAGAAGATTTCATTACATTGCGAGTCTTATTTAACAGAAAAAAAAAGACAAAACAATTACAGAAAGAAATTTAAAAAAAAAAAAAAGGAGACGGTTAACGTAGTTCAATACGAAGGCCAGCTACACACAAGGCAGACATGTTTTGTGATTTCCACAAGGTCTATCTATCTGTTACAAGTATTATAATTTTCACTTAATTCACAAAGAACATATTGATAGTACGCGGACTCTAGATATAAGGTTAATCGGGTTAATTTGTTTGTGTGCAACAATTTCCATTATGGACCATCAGGAAATAATGTTTCTAACACATATGTATGATTACGTACATCCGATCCCTCATACTCCGTCATAGGCGGGGCCTTTAAAGCAGTGAGTTAATGTTGTTGTTGTTATTCTTGTTGTATAAAGTATTCTACAATACTTTCCCGACCAAGCAAAAACTTACTCAATATGGTCTTTCTGGTGTACTAACCTACCGCGTTTACGTAAGGTCCAGAGAGGGACTGAATTGCTTCGCGACCTGATATACACACTTTACCCTACACTTTTGTACAAGAGACTATTTTCGCGACTCGAATCGGTGACCTTAAGGTCGCAAAGCAACAACCTTACCGGTTACTCCAAACTCATCCTCTCGCTTATACTCAACTCTTAATATAAGATATTTTGTTTAAAAAAGATACAAAAGAGAATAGCAATCAAAACTTAATGTTCTTCTACAAGTTATTTGAAAGCTTCTATTTAATTTGCCAGACACTCACTACATATTGCGCCAGTAAAAATATTATTGAGCCTTTACTTTAACCATTACTTTAAAACCATCAAAAACATGTACGTCTAATTAAGGGTGAAATTATCTTTAAGAGATTGAAGCCACAATAGTATCATTTTATTTTTAATTCGTAACTATGAGAACGATACATTATACCCAATTAAGAAAAAGAGAGGGGAGAGAATATTGCATTACATCTTGCTTTATACAATTATTGTACTTTCTTTTTAACTTAAAAAATTCACATACATCTTGTCACATCTTCGATACATGACCGGCAATACCTCGTAGTTAGTGTAAAAACGTCGTTAAAACATGATACAGTAAAAACTTCAATAAAATATTAATAAAACATCTCAATGCTTTACATCCCAAATGCATCTCACACTATCTCAAAACATCCACATCATTTTATAGAATGTCATAAAGGAACAAATAATATACAATCCTCTCTTCCACTTTCAAATTGGATATCTCCAACATAACCCTCACCTAAAAATAGATAGAAGAAGTAGTTCCTGCATTCTTAGTACAAATTCAAGTTTGTGTACTCGGCATGCAAGGTTCCGCAAGGGCAGATTTACTAACAAGGTGCAAGTTCGAATTCCGCAGCCTGCATTGCGGGTGTCTTATCTTCAGACTCTAATGTGGGTCTTGAGGATGGACTCCTAGTGTGGGTCTGCGTGTTTGTGCCTCTCCTTTAAGAGGCAGCTGAGTATCGGATTTACATCTTCCCAGCTGTCTCGTCGGAGTGAGGTGTGAGGGGTCCTTAGAGTTGGGGATTCAACCTTTTGCTAACAAGCGTTTACTTCCTTTCGTTCATAGCATACACCTACTTTCTTTATTCAGGTTCATTTAGTTTCAAAGCCATCTTTTCATGCAATTTTTTTCTCTATGATTTTACATTCTTACGGTTTAGAGGCCATATATTATACATGACACACCTTTGATATAATGTTCATCGCATATCAGTACCTTTTTAATGTATACATGGCTTTACATACAAACATACTTGGGAAGCCTTTTTATTGTATACATGGCTTTACATACAAACATACTTGTGAAGCACTTGGCTTCCCTTGACCTTGTTTACGCACATATCTTTTGTCACATGATCTTTCATAACCCTTACATTGCTTTACATTGCTCTACATATCTAGAGCCTGCCATCCCATAGCGTTACGTTACTTTACTTTTTTTACATGGCTCTACCCATTTAGAGCGGACAACCTCACAGCGTACATCACTTTACGTTACGTGGCTCTAGATATCTAGAGGGGGTGTTATAATAGTTTGTAAAGGCAATGAGATGAAGAATGTAGGTGAAATGGTGTTAGAATAAGCAAGAATAGCTTGACTCATGACTTGGATCGATCCATGTATCAAATGGATAGATCCATGTGGCTTGAATATGAAGTTGAGTATTCTCCCGGACATAGATCGATGACATCGATCGATCGATGTCCCAGCAGAAGTGACTTTTCATGAAAAATTACAACTTATGCATCAAGGAACATACCCAATCGCCATGCAACGACCACCAACGTCTAAAAACTGTCTAAATGGAGTTGAAGAGTCTATAAATAGGCTATTGAAACCCATTGTTCAAGACATCTTGTTTTAGAGTTGTTCTTTTGTCGGCAAGGGTTATGCTTGCGACGGGATGTTCAAATTAAGTATCAATAAAAATTCCGCAGTTTCTGTTTACTCTGTTGATTCTTCTTTTTCATTGTGACATGATAGACTTGCACATATTAGTAGTACTACTATTAAATTCATGTATAAGCATGCCTTAATTTCTTGCAAAGATGAAAATGAAAGAACACGTGAAGTATGTATACAAGCAAAGATGACAAAGAAACCGTTTCTGAAAGTAGGAACGAAAAACCGAACTCTTAAAACTTGTTCATTCAGATATTTGCGAATTGATAGCCAGCATATTCTTATGGGAAACCGCAACACCACAAGAGTCTTGGATAAAGGTAGTGTAGAGTTAGATTTTACTTCAGGAAAGAAGTTGTTATTAGTCAACGTTCTACATGTACCCGAGATTTCTAAGAATCTCATTTCTGCTAGTCTTGTTTTTAGAAATGGATTCAAGATTGTAATGGAGGGGGACAAAATTATATTGTCCAAAAATGGTATCTTTGTCGGCAAGGGTTATGCTTGCGACTTGATGTTTAAACTAAGTATCAATAAAAATTCCGCAGTTTGTGTTTACTCTGTTGATTCTTCATTTTCATTGTGGCATGATAGACTTGCACATATTAGTAGTACTACTATTAAATTCATGTCTAAGCATGCCTTAATTTCTTGCAAAGATGAAAATGAAAGAACACATGAAGTATGTATACAAGCAAAGATGACAAAGAAACCGTTTCCGAAAGTAGAGCGGAAAACTGAACTCTTAGAACTTGTTTGTTCAGATATTTGTGAATTGAACGGTGTTTTAACCCGAGGTGGAAATCGATATTTCATAACTTTCATTGATGATGCCTCTAGATACACTTATGTATATTTACTAAAGCATAAAGATGAAGCATTTGACATGTTCAAAGTCTATAAAATGGAAGTTGAAAATCAATCGGGATTGAAAATCAAAGTTCTAAGGAGTGACCGTTGTGGTGAATATTTTCCTCTTGAATTTAATCAATTCTGTCAGGAGAATGATATCATACACCAGAAAAGTGCTCCATACACACCCCAACAAAACGGTTTGGTTGAAAGAAAGAATAGAAGTTTAGTTGACATGCTAAATGCAATGTTAATGAACTCTGGTTTGCCAAAGAATTTGTGGGGAGAAGCCTTGTTGACGGCTTGTCATATTCAAAATAGAATTCCTTCTAAAAAGTTCAAAGTTTCTCCATACGAAATACGGAAGAAACGAAAACCAAATCTAAGTTATCTTAGAGTTTGGGGTTATCTAGCCTATTATAGAGTTTTGGATCTGAAGAGGACTAAGTTGGGGCCAAGAGCTCTTAAAGGTGTCTTTATTGGATATGCCGAAAACTCTAAAGCATATAGGATTCTAGATTTAGAATCTAATGTGGTTGTTGAATCTAGAGATGTTGAATTTCTTGAGAATAAGTTCTTGAGAACAGATTCAAATCAAAGTTCAACAAGTGAGAATTTGAATGAACCTATTGTTGGAGATTTCTCCAATATCCTTCTAGTGTTGATGATCAAAATCAAAATTCTCCAACTGAGGTTAGGAGAAGTCAACGTGCTAGAAAGGAAAAGTATTTACATCCGGACTTTATTTCTTCGCAATCCATTACTTTCTTAGTTGAAGGTAATAGGACAAAGGTATTTAATCAAATACCTATTGTACTAAGCGTGGAAGATGATCCAAAATCCTATAAGGAGGCGATGCAATCGAGAGATGCATCGTTTTGGAAGGAAGCAATTGATGATGAGATGAATTCGTTATTGTCTAACAATACGTGGATTCTCGCTGATTTGCCTCCAAGTTCCAAAGCAATATGATGTAAATGGGTATTTAAAAGAAAATACAATACGGATGGTTCACTTCAAACTTTCAAGGCTAGATTAGTATCCAAAGGCTTTAGACAACGAGAAGGGATAGACTATTTTGATACATATGCTCCAGTTGCAAGGATAGCATCCATTAGAGTGTTGATAGCGTTAGCATCTATAAATAACTTGGTTATTCATCAAATGGATGTTAAGACTGCATTTCTCAATGATGATTTGGACGAAGAAGTCTATATGGAACAACCGGAAGGTTTTGTACTTCCGGGGAATGAGCACAAAGTGTGCAAATTGATAAGGTCATTGTATGGATTGACACAAGCACCGAAACAATGGCATGAAAAGTTTGACACTACCATTTTAAAGAATGGTTTCCGACATAATGGTGCAGATAAGTGTGTATATTCTAAGTTCACAGACAGATATGGTGTCATTATTTGTTTGTACGTGGACGATATACTCATTATCGGTACTAATGTGGAAGGAGTAAATGAGACTAAGAAGTATTTAACTTCACAATTCCAAATGAAAGATTTGGGTGAGGTAGATACTATCTTAGGGATAAAGGTTTCCAAACATAGTGGGGATTTTGCTCTTTGTCAATCTCATTACATAAACAAAGTGTTGAATAAGTTCAAACACTTGGAGATCAAAGAAGCAAACACACCGTTCGATGCCTTATACAAATTGACTGGACATACCGGTAGAGCAGTAGTACAATTAGAATATGCTAGTGCAATTGGTAGTTTAATGTATGCTATGCATTGCACTAGACCATATATTGCCTTTGCGGTGTGTAAATTATCAAGGTATACTAGTAATCCTAGTATAGACCATTGGAAGGCAATCGGGCGAGTACTTGGGTACTTGAAGAGGACTATGAGTTACGGATTGTTTTATAATAATTTTCCAGCCGTGTTAGAAGGTTATACTGATGCTAGTTGGATAACTAGCGTTGGTGATAACAAATCTACTACGGGTTGGATATTTACTTTGGATGGTGGTGCTGTTTCTTGGGCTTCAAAGAAACAGACATGCATAACTCATTTTACAATAGAATCCGAATTCATAGCATTGGGATCTGCATGTAAGGAAGCGGAATGGCTGAGAAATCTATGATTTGATATAGAGTTGTGGACACAACCGATGCCAGCCATTTCCTTACACTGTGATAGCCAAGCAACGATGTCTAGAGCTTATAGTAAAATCTATAACGGAAAATCTAGATATGTCAGCCTTAGGCATGATTATGTAAGGCAATTAATTATGGATGGTGTAATAGCCATTGCATACGTCAGATCCTGCAATAACCTGGCGGATCCGTTGACAAAGAGTCTATCAAAAGACTTGGTACAAAGTACGTCTTTAGGGATGGATTGAGATGTATGGGATAAGTTCATTTGTGATGGAAACCCAACCTTGTCTAGCAGACCACTAGCCAAAGGTTCAATGGGTAACAACAAGTCACAAAGTGAGGTATTAAAGCACTACGATTGATCTTTAAAGAATCAAGCTGCACGACATTGATCTTTAAAGAATTGGAATGTTAGTGTTAAAGGAGGATGAGTGTTAAAACACTCTTAATGAAGGATTAAGAGGTATATCTTAATTTTCACTGGTATGAACATAGGAAGTAGTGCCGCTTCGACAAGCAATGATCTTGAAATGTTCATGAATACTAGGAGTAGCACAAGGCCATAAAGTGCGGTTTAAAATGGACTTCGATTGAGAATGTGGTTTCATATGTATAATGTTTCCGGTTCTAGCACATAGGAATCTGATTCAAGGCTTTTTAGCTATCATGATTTCATTAGAACTTTGAAGTATTATACTATAAGAGGTTCAAATCGAAAGATACTTCTTAGATGCATGAAATGTCACAATTTGCTTTACAAACTAAGTGGGAGATTGTTATAATAGTTTGTAAAGGCAATGGAATGAAGAATGTAGGTGAAATGGTGTTGGAATAAGCAAGAATAGCTTGACTCATGACTTGGATCGATCCATATGACTTGAAAATGAAGTTGAGTATTCTGCCGGACATAGATCGATGACATCGATCGATCGATGTCACATAGATCGATCACATCGATCGATCGATGTATCGTGGGTGCAGAGTTGAAACTTTCTGTCCAACATAGATCGATCACATAGATCGATCGAAGTGACTTCGATCGATCGATGTGACAGATCGATGTTGGTCAGAATGGAATTGGAGCTTACTGTGAGACATCGATCGATCACATCGATCGATCGATGTCCCAGCAGAAGTGACTTTTCATGGAAAATCACAACTTATGCATCAAGGGACATACCCAATCGCCATGCAACGGCCACCAACGTCTAAAAACTGTCTGAATGGAGTTGAAGAGTCTATAAATAGGCTATTACAACACATTGTTCAAGACATCTTGTTTTAGAGTTGTTCTTGCATTCTATATTCTTCATCCTTCTCATTATCACTCTTGTTCTTGAAAGTTCATTGAATCTCAATCCTATTTGCTGAGGATTAGATATTGTTGGCTGTTGTATCCTAGGAGGAAGTTTGCCTATAACCCTGCAGTATCTAGTGAGGGCAAATATTCCTTACGGAAAGTATGTGATACACGCCTCAAGCCACGCTTCTTCATATTCTTCTTCTCTTGTTCTTTGTCTTGCTTCCTTAAATTCATATCAGAGGGTGATTTCATAGCATTGCAAATGAATTAGCTTATAAATTGATTAGGAGAATTATCTATTTTGTCCCTCTTTAAAAATGTTTTTTGGGGATATTAAACATCTACACTCCGTCTTTTGTGACATTTATTAAGTTTTCGGAGATCAAATATTTAAAATTTGTATTAAAAAAAATATCGTAGATAATTGTACAAGACCTGCAAGACGTGCCCATACGCGCGCCGACTTCATTCAGTACAATTTACAGTATATCCATAACCCCTTGCCAAAGAAAAAGAAAAAAAAAAGGAAAAGTTATTACTGTAATCTCGCAAAAGATAAAAGGAAAAGAAAATAAAAGATTAAGTATGATAAGACAAAAGAAAGAATATGTAACACATGAAAATGAAAGGAAAAGAAAATAATAAAAAAGGAAAGAAGGAGGTCGGTTCCTTGCAGCCAACGTATCTCTAGGTTCAGCCTCGGACTTAGGTTCGGCACGACTTTTCGAGGATAAGAATGAACCCTCCTTTCACCGAAGCCTATTCTTTTTTCCTTTTCAACTAGACTCTTCTCTTCTCTCTCCCCTTTTTCTGTACCAAAATTTCTCTTCGTTTTCTACTTTGCAAACCTCCCAGAAACACGTCAGATACTTGCACTTCCCCTGTTTCTATATCCTACTGATTATATCTGTTATCAGTTTAGTGAAAGAAGAACTTTATCAAGCTGGCGATTGAAAATCAAGAAAGTGTTGTTCGTGAAATTAAGCCGAAAAACAGGCGAATCATGGTTTGTAATCTTTTGCGTTGAAGAAACAGAAACATTTTCTGTTTGTTAAAATCTTGATGGGTTTTTGTTGTTTTGGTTAATAGGATACGTTTTTGACTTTTTTCTTGGTTTTCTTGGATTTGGATGGAAAAACAGGGAGGAAGGCCTGATGATGATGATAGTAGATGGCCGCCATGGTTGAAGCCTTTATTGGAGGAGCACTTTTTTGGTCATTGCAGATTACATGCTGATTCTCACAAGAGTGAGTGCAATATGTACTGCCTTGATTGCATGAATGGGGCTCTCTGTTCTCTCTGCTTGGCCTATCACAAGGACCACAGTTTCATTCAGGTTTTGTTCTTCATTAATTTCTTCATTCTTTCAAATTTCCAACCAATTTTAGAAACAGGGTCTCCGATATCTTTGTCAATATTGCATCCTTTTCCTTAAAAAGTATTCAATCCTTTTGAAAAAACTCCCATTTTCTTCTGCCCTTTTTGAGGTTGACTTTTATTGGGATTTCTTTACATTGATTTTGAGTGTTCAACCGACTAATGTTGTTGCTAACGTTTTTGTTTTCTCCTTTTTATTTGGGCAGATAAGGAGGTCATCATACCATGATGTGATTAGGGTGAATGAAATTCAGAAGTTCTTGGATATATCCTCTGTTCAAACATATGTTATTAACAGCGCTAAGGTTGTTTTCTTGAATGAAAGGCCTCAGCCAAGGCCTGGTAAAGGTGTTACCAATACTTGTGAAGTCTGTGAGCGAAGCCTTCTTGATTCCTACCGTTTCTGCTCTCTTGGTTGTAAGGTAATCACAATGTCCTTTCAACTTAATCTTTATATTGATAAATATATATATTCTCTCAAGATAGTATTCTAACCGATGATATTTGCATTTATTCTATCTCAAAGGCCATTAAATGGGATTTTCTCATTAATTCTTGTCATCGATTATGTATCATTTTTACTTGTTTGAAGATTTTGCGTCTACATTTATGTGGACTCTTGATTAGGAGACAAATACATTGTATTTGCTTATGTACCATTGTTTTCTTGATTGATAGATTGTTGGGACATCAAAGAATTTCCAAAAGAAGAGCAAGAACATGCTGGATAGGAAAACTGCATTGGCGGCGGCGGATTCTGATGAGTCATACAGCAGCAGCAGCCGCCGGCAGAGGAGTCCAAACAACAGCAATGGGAAGGCCCATAGTTTTACCCCGTCAACACCCCCTCCAACTTCTGTTAATTACAGAACAGCCAAGAGAAGAAAGGGAATTCCACACAGGGCCCCGATGGGAGGAATGGTCATAGAATATTAGCCCCTGGTTTTATGTTGATTTCTGTTTAAACCTCTACTGGTATTATGAAAATCAGAAAATGTTGCCTCAAGACAATTGTGCTTTGACCATAAGGCCAATGTTTGAGGTAGATGTGGCTCTTTCCTCAAGGGTATCATCGTACATAGAAGCAGCAGCTAATAGAACTTGATGGTCAAGAAGTAGGAGGACTCGACTGGAATTCCATAGATGTTGGAGGACTAAATGGTGATATGAACACAAGTTTGAAATATGAATATTATAGTTCGTAGATAGAAGTGATTATACATAAGTTTGCCTCCTTGGGGGCGTTGGTGTAAATATGGGCTTTTAGTAAAAATTAAAGGGATGGCAAATGTACTATCGTCAATACAAATGTGATGTTTATATAGGTTTGAATAATATTTACCCCGTGTTAGATTCTTCTGTGTACATTTATTTCACTGTTCTATTCCTCTCTTTTTTTATTATTTCTTCCAATATATGGAAAAACAGAATATTAGTCAAACTCTCACAGATTTTGGAGATTGGAAGTAGTAGTTGATCGAGATATCTCGACGCATTATTATGGATCGTCGGAAACAATCTCTGTGTTTTTAACACATGGATATGGTTGCATATATCCGACCTCTTATATCTTGCTATGAACGGAAGCATCTATAGCAATAGGATACTGTTGTTGATTTGGTGTCTCTTCTATTTATATGACAGGTGCCATTTTATGATTTGGTGTCTCTTCTATTTATATGACAGGTACAATAAAATGATGAGTTAGACAAAAAAATGTTTAATTTTATCATTTTATTGTGTTTATGACATAAAAATATCACACGAGAAGTTGATACAGCAGATGTATCAAGGGGTGTCATGACTTTTATAATTAGGTCAAAGTAAAATTCTTTAATTTTGTCGAGTTCTTCCATCAGTTTTGAATCATTTCTCTCATGAGCGTTTTTTTAACTTTAAGTTGGCGGTTGATTCGTACTTGGATATCAGAAATAGAACCGATATAGGTATGACGGTGTATGAGTTTGAATTATATGTATTTAGGCATAAAAATGATAGTTGTTTGATATTAGAGTGAGGAAGGTATGATATACATTGATGGTGTTTGGAATGTATCGGAATTAAAATGAGTATCGAATGTGGGCGGATAGCCGGAAATATTTGACCGGCCGAAATAGTGACCGACATAGGTGGCGGACCGGCGGCGAACAGTGGCCGGTGGCGGTAACCAGCGTTGACCGGACATACTCTCCATTCTCCCATATTGATAAACAAGGGACTAGTATATCAAAAAACGATATTCATTACCAAATACTTGTATATCAAAACGAAACTCATATTCCCCTCTAAAACAAACAACTTTTATAAGTTTGATTCTTTCAAACTCATACTCTTAAAAAGAAACCTTCAATCAAACACCCTTTCTTTTGTCCTTAAAGAGTCTGCTCTATATAAATTTACTGTATACATTAGAAATACAGTGGTCTCAGAAATACGAGTGTAAGAAATATAGAATTAGTGAATATTAATGTGACAGTGAATCTCGTTTCTTTTATTCATTTTTCACTCAGGAAAAGTCAACAATATCTATAGTATAGACTCGTAAGGAGCGTTTTTGGTGTACTGAACTTTTATATTTGTGTAGTGTTTAGAGATAAGTCGACTCGTTTCGCGATCTGATGTAATAGTATTATTCTACAGTTTTGTATAAAAAGCTGTTTCTACCACTTGAATATGTGACTTTAAGGTCACAAAATACCAACCTTCTCGGTATGTTATTTACTCTAATGTGATTTATTCGTATAGTTGTATATTGTGGAGAAGTCACGACAAAAATCGTGAGGTCATATATTTTTTTCTTTGGAACTTGAAAGGAGGATAAAATATCTTGAAGGCCGTAAAATAAAAAATGAAAACACTACAAAGTTTTGAGCAACGTGTACTTATATTGGCAAAGTTTTTTCTTTTGAGCGGCCGAGGTTACTCGAAAGTGATGGGACCTACAGGGTGCCGCTTCGGTAGGATTGGCAGAGAGGAAAGGTGGCGTCGGTCATCCAACGTGTCAGTAAATGGTTGGATGGATGAAAGCTAGGTGTCTTCGTACTTGGAATCATGAATTAGGTCAGCCGTCCTTGGACATGATGTGGTTTCTTGGTGGAGGGGTTTACCATGGCTTTGGTCTAGTGGGTTGGGAGTCATGTATGGCCGTTGGATTAGAATCAAGTTGAATGATATGCTTGATGATCTTTCATTTAAAGGCCTTTTTTCTTTCCCTTTGATGAAAAGAACTGTATTCTTTTATGAGGAATGGTTGGATGGTTTCCTTTTTCTTTTATCCATTTCTTTGTGCTCCGTATGAGTTAATTGAACTTGATATCCATTCTTTTTCACCAAGTTTTAAGTAGCATCTAATGTTTCATGAAACACACTTGCCATCCACACTTATAGGGTTAATAAACACCTGGCATCCATGCTGACGTCATAAAGGCAATTTTCATTTATTTTTTAAAAGTTTATAGAAAAAATAATTCAAAAATAAAAAGAAAAACCCCACCCCCACCCCCACCCCCACAATCGACCTCCCTCCCCATTCCTTCCCATCTTCCTCTTCTTTCTCCATCTTCCTCTTCTTCCTCCATAAAGATTTTGTCTCACTCCAGAACATCAGAGCTGAAACCTTGACAGTTGCTTAACGAATTTTAACAAATTATCCAATCAACTTTCCTGCTCTACGACAATTAGCCACATTGTCTATCTGGGGTAGAACCATAATTGTTGCTGCTATTACAGAAAGTTGTTTTCCTTGCAGTAGATTAAGAAATTGACTTCCCCATGGAGCTGTCCCCAAAAGTGAGTAGGAAGGTGACTGGGGCAAGGAGGAACCATAATTGCCTCTATCTTCCAACAGACCTTCCT
Organism: Eustoma russellianum; assembly: GCA_036186865.1. NCBI lineage: Eukaryota > Viridiplantae > Streptophyta > Magnoliopsida > Gentianales > Gentianaceae > Eustoma > Eustoma russellianum. Next base: position 30,522,557 of record AP025059.1, on the reverse strand, counting down.
CCCTAGCACAGCGAATCTAAGACATGACAGGAATTGGAGTTGTTTAGTTGTGTGTTGATTCGATCGGCTGTTTGGGTGGTTTGAAGTAGGCGGATGAATATGGTGAAACGATTCGTCTTTTCGAGGATGGCGGTTATGTTGGTTGGTGGCGGTGGTCCAAGAGCTGGTGCTGGTGCCTGTGCAAGAATGTTTTTGGAGTTGATGAGGAAGAAAAATAAAGGGAGAGCAAGCATATGGAGGAGCTGTTTTGTCTCCATTTGCTTAGAGAAAGGTTTCTGAGATTGGGACAGAGGCGTTTGGGACTTGGGAAATGTTATTTGGGCTAGCTCCAGCTCCGTTTACGGGTTGATGGGGAGGATGGGGAGGGAGGTCGATTGTGGAGGTGGGAGTGTGGTGGGGTGGAGGTGGGGTTTTTCTTTTTATTTTTAAATTATTTTTTCTATAAACTTTTAAAAAATAAATGAAAATTGCCTTTATGACGTCAGCATGGATGCCAGGTGTCTATTAACCCTATAAGTCTGGATGGCAAGTGTGTTTCATGGAACATTGGATGCTACTTAAAACTTGGTGGAAAATAATGGATACCAGGTGTAATTAACTTGCTCCGTATTGCAATTATATTTTACGACATGGAAGCTCATTGAATTATGAAAATTTTTATGCGCAGATTTATAAATTTTCAAAGTGTGAATGTAAATCAGCAAGGAAAATTAAATTTATACATCAAACGACGTTTTTCTGGAAATATTTATTATAAAAAAGCGTTTTCATTTTACTATGTGTCCGCATTGGCGCAAGGTCCGGAGAAAAGTCGAAATCGTTTTGCGATCTGATGTACGTAGTCTTACTCTACATTTTATTCAATAGGCTATTTACGCAGTTTGAACACGTGACCTCAATGTCACAAAACAGCAACAGTTAGGGGTGTTAACGAACCGAACCGAACCGAATACTAGGTTTTCGAATACGGATTCGTTTAGCTAAATGAACTGTTTGGTTCGGTTCGTTTAGCTAAGCAAACTTTAAAATTAGTTCGAGTTCGGCTCAATAATCTAATAACTGTTTAAACGAGTCGAACTGTTCGCGTACAGTTCTGCTCATTTAACTAAAAGGATCCGAATACATGTTCGAATTTGGCTCATTAACAAATAATTATCGAACGAATACGAACCGAATACGAACCAAACTCAAACGATTCGCGAACTATTCGGTTCGTTCAACAGTGTTAGCATAAAGAATACTTTTTGGAAAAAAAGAATGTTTTTTGAATAAAAACAAGAGAGGAGGAGAAACATTTATTATAAAGAATACATTTTTGGAAAAAAAGAATGTTACTTGAATGAAAGCAAGAGAGGAGAAAGGAGTGGCATTCTGAAAACATGGATCGGCATTTTTTTTCTTGGTTTTATAAGGAAATATATTGTGATGCATGCTTCTCAGTTGTTCCACATTGAATCATCCTAATTCACAAAATTAACTAGACAAAACAAATGTTATTATAATACATGATAATTTACCATAGAACTACATTATTATGTTAAGGGATAAACCTTTTACACTTAGAGAAGTTTAAACCTAAGAACTTTGAATGCGGTGATATCAACCAATTTAACTATTTCAAAATCACTACCACCCTTACTATTCTTCTTCTCAAACGGAAATGATTCACAAGCTCGACTTCTATAAACCAACTTTTAATCAAACTCCTTTTTGATTTCTACACTTTGAAAAAGTTGGCCTCCTTCCCTTTGGATATTTTTGTGAACGTGTTTTTGGAACGAGAACCCTCCAAGAGCGAGTTGCCATTACACATCCTTTTTCCATATATATGCAATGAGGTCAGATCCTCACCGGGTGGACTAGAGGTGATCCTTGTGGTATGCCATTAGCGCCTCGTTATGGTCTGTTCATGTGGCATGAGAGGGAAAAACAACGTTAGCACTGAGAAAAACCCTCCGGCGCTCAAGTCAGTTATGAGCATGTTTGTATATGAGAATACTGAAAAGAGGTTGAAGCAACCTGTTAAAGACACTCTTTTGAAAGGTTGGCTGTTTTGTATGGATGAGCTCAGACTAAGTTCTGTCCGAGCTTAGGTCACTTTTCGTGGAGCTTGGAGTTCAATGAGACTTGAATAAACTTGGTTGGCTTCAGCTCATGAAGCTCTTATTTATAGCTGTTGAAGTTGAAGGCTGCATGGCCATGATGATAATGGTTATGACACCTTGCTGCCCTGGTGACAGTTCTGGTTTGCATGGCTGCTACGCAAAAACAGGTGGCTACGGTGCAGGCAACTCCCCTCGGCATGGTTGACATGTGGGGGATAAATAACTACACTGCTGGCAATCCTAGACTGCATGAAGGCCAAGCATTGCCACGTGTCAGACCGGAAGGCCAAGATTGCTGAGTGGCAGGAATATGTCTAAGCGTGTCGTGGCCGGACTGAGACGCCACTTGAGCAGTTCCGCTAAGGAAATGAAGTCGGGGTAACCTGCTTGAAGAGAACCCAGAGTGTTCTTCCGAGCTGAGCTGAACAGGCTGGTTTGACTGGGCTAAGCTTTTTGTATGGACTAAGCTGACCCAGACGTGGGGCGTGCGGGATATGACCTCTGCTCCCCTGACCAAGCTGATCTGAGAATTCTGCAGAGCTCAACTCCTTAGGAAATCTTGGCATTAAGATTCTATCTGAGGACCTTTTGAGTGAAGCTAGGTTTACCGAGGTTGACTGGTTATTCTGCTGGGATGATACATCTTCTGGACAGGCCCGACTGAGTAGTGCTTAAATTGGCCGAGCCTAACATCCAGCAGTGGGACACACTAACGCTGACTGTTGCTGACTAGCGCAGAAACCTTATCTTATTTAGCATCTAGCTTCTGGGTTCATCACTTGTGCCCAGATTAGTTTGGTCGAACTGACCAGAGAGGGTAGGCTAATCTACTGAGAAACCCTTACATATTGCTCGACTAAAGGGGTGACGTGTCAGCCTCTGATTAGGCAGTGTCAGATAATTAATGAAAAGTGGACGCTACCGCAAACAACGAGACATTAATCATTACCTCTTTTCGGCGATTGATGGTTCCAATAGCGGGCTTTACGAGGAGTTGACTAGATCCAAGAGATGGGGGTTAAATAAACGTTTCCCGTTGGCCTTTGGATTTTCATTCTCCATCTGAATTCTTCGTCATCTTCTCCTTCTTTGTTTTTCGGCAGTTCTTATGTTCTTTTGTCTGAGAATTTCTCTATTCTTCGTCGGAAAGAACAGCTTCTAGTGACGATCGCCCTTTACAGATGTTGCACAAAGTGGCTGGAAGCCTTGCTAGGCCCGCAAAGATGCTGAGCCTAGCGGCACCACTACTCTCGTAGACTCTTCACCGAAGCAGGCAAATGTTGCCCCTGCTCCGGCAACTGTGAATCCTCCTGCGCTGCAAGGAGCTTCCTTTTCAGGGACTGGGGTAGTTTATGGGGTTTTCCGTCTACTCAGGTGCAGGAATCCAACTGCACCTTGACTACTACCGAGCTCACTCGCATCTGCGAAGTGTATAGGATAGACCAGAATGTTTTCAATCCTCTTTTGTTCCTTCCTGGTCAGACAGCGTATGATCCTCTAGTAGGCTATGAGGTAATTTATGAAGAGTATTTTAGGTATGAGTTTAGCTTGCCGGTCCGTGAACTCTTAAGAAGGATTTTGGAGTTTTATAGACTTAGATTGCCTCAGATAAAATCCAACAGTCTGAAGGTGATGATTTGTTTTCTTCTTTTCTTGAGGGCAATAGAAGCTAGGTTTGATACTAGAATCTTCCGGGGCTTGTTCATGTGCAAGTCTTTGGAAAGGTGGTATTACTTCAGCAAACGAGCCCCCACCAGTGAGTTTAACTTCACCGTAAAAATTCCATCATTTACCAAAAACCGGAAGGGTAGGTTCTTCTATATTAGGAAAGAAGGGTTGCCTGACTGGACATATGGAAGTCAAGCAGCCAGGAATTTTGTGATGAAGCATCAAGGCTGCAGAATCTATCTGTAGTTATTGATTGACAGAGGATGGTCAGGTCAATCCTGGAGGCGGCTGACCTAGATCACTTGGCTTCAGGGCAAAGTTTTTAAGCCCTTGACAAAACAAGCTTAGATATATCTAAGGATAGGTCTTTGTTTGTATAGTTTCTGATCTGATCTCTTCATTAGTAGGATGTTCTTAACTTTGATATTTGTGTAGGCTCAATGGCTCCTGGTGGCAGTGGGGTGGCAGCTCAGATAACAGAAGCTGCGGTCCCGTAAAAAGGTTCAGAGTAACGGCAGATCCAGCTCCTGCTGAAGTCATTTCTCCTACAGAAAGGATTCCTGTGGGGATGCCCCTGGGGCTAAGCATACCATAGAAGCTCCTCATGTTCAAGTTAGTATGGATCTGCCTGACCCAGTTGAGCCTGTGTCTGCTGAGCCTGATTTCACTTAAACCTTGTTCCTTTTATTTTTGTAGGCTCAGAGTTTGATTGTTATCTTATCTTTCAAAGTTTTTGCACTACTACCAATTCTGGAAAGAGTAGATCAGGTTGCTCATAATCTTCCTTGGATTCCCACCTTTGCTGAGCCGGAGCAATCAACGAACACGGCAGTCCCGAGACAAAAGCTCATCCATCCCAGCAGAAGTAACCTCATCTCGGCAATTAAAGGCACCGAGATTGGTTCTTGGGTAATTCTTAGAGTTGGATTCAGCAGCTGATCATGTCGTGGCTGTGAGGTTGAACAATTTAACAGTTCTTCCTGCTGATCGCCAGGAGATTAAGACTATGAAGTGGGAAGACCTTACCACTTTTTTCAGAGTAATATTGCTTCCTTATAATATATTTTGTTTTACTGTAATTTATAATATTGCTCTTCCATCAAGTAGGTTTGATCCTAGGAGCTCGAAATCAATTCGAGAGCAGATGGGTTGAGTGGGGCCTTTAAGGCCAAAAATCAAGAATACGAGGAAGTCACTCAGCTCAATACCGAACTGGCCAAAGAAGTGACAGCTTTGAAGTCGGAGAATTTCTCGCTTCGTGAGGGGAAAGAAGAGGCAGACGTTCGGCTTGCAAATTCCCACTCCAAAGTGTATGAGCTGCAGGACAAAGTAGCCGACCTGGAGCTTTCTTCGACTCAGGTGTTGTCATATATAGAGTCTTTGCAGAGGGATTTAGAAGCAGCACTGAAAAGAGAGAATGGCTTGGAACAGCAACTGACTCAAATGTCTCACTCAGTCAGTAACAAGTTGATGAGAAGATAGTAGAGGCAGTGGCTGAGTTCAATCAGTCAGAATTCTTTAAAGAGAACATAATTCTTCTTCAGAGCTCTGTCATGTACAAAGGAAATTGATGTCTGCTCGAAAATTTGGCCCCAACTGGACAAAGAAGATCCCCAAATTACTTAACTATACAACTCTGCTGCAGAGCTTGATTTCGAAGCACGTTTTGATTAATTCAAGAATAGGGCTGATCTGAGGGATACTGAAGAGTAGACATAGATTCCTTTGTATTTAGGCTTGAGCTGAATAGACCTTGCACTTTCTGAATCTTTTAATGAAAAATACCAGTCCAGCTCTTGGAAATTTTCGTTCTTCAGTTTTTTATTGACAAAGTGTTTCCTGCTCTTGTACTAACAACTTTTCATTGAGTAGTACTTTGAAAATCACAAGTCCTTTATCTCGGCATTCCCGAGGTTGTGAGGATCTGCTATGTAGTTAGTAAGCCGTTTGTATAAATATTAATAAAAAATGAACTAAGGACTTGAGTTAGAATAAACCTGTTATCCTGCTAGCCCGAGCTAGCTTAAGAATAAAAGATATGCATGTCAAGTTGTCAGGAAGAGCTAGAAATCCTGGTCTGTTATAACCAAGGACTATTGGCTGAGCAATATTCAAATTAAAGAAATAACTCTGGGCCAGCTGAGATGAATTCACTTAGTTGATGTTGAATACAAGTAGAACGTGTTGCGTCTTTATTTTGTGCTCGACTGTAATATGCTTGTCTTGTCTTTTGAGTTTTTAGAGCTTAAAGCTAGTTTTCTCAGACGAATTCAGGAATTATAAGGCTGAGCTGACCTTATCAGGCCGACGTGGATCCTCTTAAAATCATAAAGTAGAAGTCAGGGATGATCACTCAGGCTGTATTGCCGAACTAGGTCCCTTTAAAACCATTGGACAGAGGACAGATGACCACTTAGGTCATTTCACTGAGGTGACCACTTAGGCCATTCTTTTGGGAGCGTGAAACCTGTCGCGTCCGGTGTCCCCTTAAAACTATAAGACAGGATAAATGTGACCACTCAGGTCATTTTTCCGGAAGCGTGAAACCTGTCGCGTCCGAGGTTCCCTTAAAACCATAAGACAGAAAACAGAGGTGACCACTAAGGCCTTAAGGCCCAGGTTTCCCGCGTAACGGCCAATGCGAATTCCCTTAAAACCATAAGGCAGAGGACTAAATAATCAAGGTGAACCCTTGATAAGCCTTAAAGCCGAGGCTCCCCCTAAGGCAGTTGAATGTGCCAGGGTGAACGCCTGATAAGCCATAAGGCCGAGGTAAACCTTTACTGTTGTCAGGTGCAAAATTTATCATACCCTTGATCTTATGAGCCACAAGAGAGAAGTCAGGTAGACAGGAAAGTTTGTGTCCCAAGTCCCTTTATGAGTCACAAGACAGAGATTGGCAAGGCGCGAATCTTGCCAAGCCCTAATTCTGTTACGAAGCATAAAGTGGATGTCACGTAGGCACGAAAATTTTCACAATGCAGATGAATTTCCTTATAAACCATAAGGTAAAAGATCAATAATTAAGCTCCCAAGATGAGAGGTCAAGCGCACTGGAGAAAATTGAGGAGTGCTGAATTGAATATAATGCCGAGCTGAGCCAGGCTAGGGGACTCCATGTCCCGAATGTTTGGTCTGCCTAGAACTGACCTCATTTGTATCTAAATAGTTCGATTGCCATAGCAAATATGTAACAAGTATCGAACAAGTACTTGCTTTTCCTGTTAAATAATGTAGATGTACAAAATACAGAAGGATTTGGATACATGCCAAGTACTCGAACTAGTGGCCTTCAGGTTGGCAGTCCTAGCCTTTAGGCCTGCAATTCCAGAGAATTATGTACAGAGAACTACTTCAGCTCAGCGTCTGTACGGGACCAATTGATGGTCAGCCAAGATGACATTGGCAACTTTCTGTGGCTCCCTTAAGGCCTGTTGGACCATACACCTACAATAAACACCACTAGAGCGGGTGCATAGTGGTTAGCATAAATTACACCACTACCCTTGGTTAAAAATCCCCTTTGAAAATAGAATATGAGACTACCTAAGATTCAAAACCCGTTTTTGAAAAATTAAAAAATCCTTGTACACAACTCCAAAAATTATAAACTTTCCATAACTTAACTTCAATGTGTTGAAAATACTCTGTCCAAATACTAGAAAAAAATAAGATCGTTTGACTCTTCAAACAAATAAAAAGATTCAGATGGCCAAACAAGACAGAATTGGACAGAATGTTGCTGAAATTGGAAAATGTGTTTCTCTTTGAATAATTAACCAAAAACGTTGATCTTTATGTCAAAAGACTCCTCAGGATGTCTAGTTTATGTTTCCAAAAGGCTGTGAGCTTGAAAAATTCTTGGTTAAAACAGAATCAAGTTTTCTCAAAACTGATCATGTTACAGCCAGATTGGAGCAGTTATCTTGCAAAGACTGAAAGACTAACTTTCCCTTGCTCAAATCAAGTGAATCTTGTTGCAAATAAATCTAACAGTCTGAAGTATAACGCCACCAAAAATCACAAATTTTGAAAGTGTTTAGCTATTTTTTCAAAACGTGTGAAGTTATATGAAATCTGCAGTAAAAAACAGTCAGAAAACAGAAATGTAGAAACAAGATAAGAACACCGAGAATTTATCCTGGTTCGGTCAATGTGACCTATTCCAGTCCCAATGAATACCTTTCTTTAGATTTCACTATGATATGAACCAAATTACAACAAGAACCAAGCTTGATCCTTGGGTTAAACACCAACCCTATTCAAGACTTGGATGAACACCTTCTATGCAACACTTAGTTACAACACCTCTACCACCTATTGATGTAGCCTTATAGAATTGGCTAATCAATCTTACAAATGAAGCTTAAGAGGCTTGTAGCTCTCCAACAAATACAACAAGAACACCTTGGCTACAAAGAATGAAACAAGAATGACAAGAAGCATATAGCTAGACAAATCAACTATTGCTTTCAAGTGAGCTTCAAGTGTGTTCTTCTTCTTCATCCTTTGCCTCCTACTTATAGTGTAAAATTGCTCTTGAAGATAAGACCTCGAATGTGTCACCATCTTCATCATCAAGTCTTAGTTGTCATCACATGATTGGTTGGCCTTGTACACTTGGCAACATCAAGCAAAATGATTTGACCACCTTGGAACACCTTATGTTGGCCAATTTTTCCATCTTGGCATGTCTTAATTATCCTTTGCAAAATGAAGATAATAAGAAGAAGATAGAATGTCATATTCCTCCACTATCCCCTCAACTCCTTGGTTTGAGAATAGGCATGTGGTAGTTGAAAAATTCAAACCAAAAATAGCTCCAAGAATAGTCATACTAGCCGTTTTTTTCAATTGAGAATTTGCAAGTTGGCAATTTTGCCAACTAGCTTCTTTTTGGTTGGTCCACTTGTCACCAAGCCATAAAATGAATAACATATCATCTCCAACTGCATATGCACTTTTCAACGTATACACATGTATATCAACTTAGATTTTTGAAGAAGAAATCAACAAATAATAGTTGACAAGATTATGTCAACATGTAACATCAAAATTCCTAATATTTCTTGTTGTATGTTGTGATCATTTCCACACCTTTAACACCATTAAATTCTCTGAAATATGATTATAAATATACTCCAATAACATATAGAAGTGAGTCTTCAAGAAAGAAATAGAATGTGACATCAAAACCCGTCACATATCCCGCTATTGTCGATAATGTCATCATTTGAGAAAAATAATTAAAGCCACTGTATAATCTTCAAGATAATCATAACATAACTCTAGAATGAAGATAAGAATATACTCAAGAGATTCCTTGAGTGAAAATACCAAAAATATTCTCAAGGGGTAAAATGACCAAAATGCCTCTAATGAGAAAAAAACTCCACAAATGACCACGATGGTCAAAAATAAATATAATAACACCTTTGTCATGATAAATGAGATGAGAATAAGTCCTTGAAGTATTTCCACCATATCATGTTCCTACAAAACTCAAAATACTAATTTCGCCCTTTTTGGTAAGTTGTAGAAACTTACAAGCACGTTAGTGACAAAACACTATTGTTATTATCAAAAACAAGTAATATAATCACAACATACATATATGAAACATATGTAAATTAAAACAATCATTTTATCACTTTTTAGAAAAATTTCACCAAAAACGCTGGACAGCGATCGATCTATGTCTCAATTTTAGAGACTGATGTATACACCGATCGATCGAGTACCTCTGGTTGAGAGATATATGTCTCACAGTGAGTTTCAGATTTTGCCTCTATGTGACATCGATCAATCGATGTAGAGATCTATGTATATCAATCTGTGACTGAGAGATCTATGTATACATCGATCTCTGGCTAAGAGATCTATGCAGAGATCGATGTCACTTTTTCATTTATTTCAATTTTGTTTCAACTTTTAATCACTTGTAACACCATATGTGACATTTTTAAGAATTCACCAATTAAAATCATGACCTTGAAAATTAGCCAAACATATTTCTCAACATTCTCCCCTTTTTGGACGATTTTCAAAATAACCTAACATGATTTTAATGTCACAATTTATAACCAAATGTTTTTCATATTTTTACCAATTTTATGTTTTGAAAACCACTCCAATTACCAATTGTATCACCAATTTTATACCAATTGATTTCAAACTCTCAAATCTCATGTGTTCATGTGCTCCCCCTCAACTTATACTCTCCCCTTTAACCTATGCTCAAAACTTATACCAATTGAAACTTAGCATATTGTTCAACTAAAATCCAAATCATGACTTACCAACTAAAATCATGTTTTTATTCTATCTCCCCATTTATTTTGCAATCATGCAAAAGATAGAACTACATAATGGTATCGTAAGTCATCATATCTGACTTGGCTCGTAAGTTTTCAAAATTGGCTTGATTAAGGGGTTTGGTGAAGATATCATCTATTTGGCAATCAGTTCTTATATGGTTTATAACTATATCCTCATTTTGAACATGATCTTGAAGGAAATGGTATCTTACTTCAATGTGTTTGGCCTTAGAATAAAGTACCAGATTCCGAGAAAGATTGATCGCACTTGTGCTATCGTAGAAAATTGGAATCTTAGTCATTTTAATACCAAAATCACTAAGTTGTTGTTTAAGCCAAAGTATTTGGGTAGTGCATAAACTCAAAGCTATATACTCAACTTCGGTGGTAGAGAGTGCTACACTAGCTTGCTTTTTTGAAAACAAAGAGGTCAAGTTGGTTCCTATGAATTGACATGTACCACTAGTAGATTTTCTATCTAACTTGCAACCACCATAATCAACATCACTATAAGCATACAGTTCTAACTTAGCGTTTCTATCATACCAAAATCCTAAGTGAGGTGTGTGTTTAAGATACCTAAAGATCTTTTTTGCTGCATTGTAATGAGATACCTTAGGACAAGATTGAAACCTAGCACACACACACACACACTAAACATGATGTCAGGTCTTGATGCAGTTAAATAAAACAATGAGCCAATAATAGACCTATATAGTGTGGCATCAAAAGATTCACCAATTTCATCCTTATCTAGTTTGGTGCTAACACTCATGAGTGTAGGTGTTGGTTTCAACTCTTCAAAGCCAAACTTCTTAATCATATCACTGACATACTTAAGTTGGCTAATGTGAATTCCTTGTGGGGTTTGTTTGATTTGAAGTCCTAAAAAATAATTCAACTCTCCTACCGTTGACATTTCAAATTCTGACTTCATACACTCTTCGAAGTCTTTTACTAAGGTAGGGTTGGTTGAACTAAAGATAATATCATCTACATATATTTGAACTATTAATAAGTCATTATCTTTTCTTCTTAGGAATAATGTGTTGTCTACGGTTCCCTTTTGATAATTATTTGCAATAAGAAAGTTTGCAAATCTATCATACCAAGCTCTTGGAGCTTGTTTCAAACCATATAGAGCTTTCTTAAGCTTGTAAACATGGTTAAGATTCTTTGGATTTTCGAATCCAGGGGGTCGTTTGACGAACACCTCTTCTTGGGTGTATCCATTCAAGAACGCAGTCTTGACATCCATTTGGAAGAGTTTAATATTGCTTAGACTTGCAATAGCGAGTAATAATCTAATTGCTTCTAGTCGTGCAATGAGTGCAAAGGTTTCTTCATAATCTATTCGTTCTCGTTGATTATAACCTTGTGCGACTAGCCTAGCCTTATTTCTTGTAATATTTCCTTGTTCATCCATTTTATTCCTAAAGATCCATTTAGTTCCTATTATAGACTTATTTTCGGGTTCAGGTACTAAGTCCCACACGTTGTTCCTTGTAAATTGATTCAATTCCTCACGCATGTCATCTATCCATGATATATCTCCTAAGGATTCCTTTACATTCTTAGGTTCTAAGTGTGAGATTAAGCTATGTCCTTCAGGTTGACTTATGTTTTTACGTGTTCTAACCCCACCACTTGTATCCCCAATTATTAATTCTTTAGGGCGCCACTAATTCCTAGGTTGACTAGGTCCCCCTCATCTTGTTCAAATGTTTATTAGTGTGAATATTGTCGTATACAATTGGATCATTTTGTAAGTTAGTTGTATTATCTTAAATTTCTTCACTTATTTCATCTAAGGGTTCATGCATGTCTTGTTCAGGGGGAGTTGGTTCTAGATGATCAAGTACAAGCTCAAGTAATATATCATCATCATCAACATTATTTTGTTGTTTATGTTGAGTTTTATTACTAACTTCAAAACATGCATTTTCATTGAATTTCACATGTATAGATTCAATTATTTTTCTAAATGCAGGATTATAAAACCTATATGCTCTTGAATTAGTTAAATAACCAACAAATATGCATTCAGTAGACTTTTGTTCAAACTTATCTAGATTATCCTTAGTGTTCAACACAAAACACTTACAACCAAAAACTCTAAGATAATCTACCTTAGGTTGTCTATTGGCTGACAATTCATAAGGTGTTTTATTTAACTTCTTTCTAATTGAAAGCCTATTTATTATATAACATGCGCAAATAACAGCTTCAGCCGATAAATATTTGGGCACTTTGTTTTCACACAACATTGTCCTTGCTATTTCTTGTATAGTTCTATTTTTACGTTCAACAACTCCATTGAGTTATGGTATTCTAGGTGGTGAGAATTTATGTTTAATTCCGTGCAATTCACAAAACTTGATTACATCTTTGTTTTTAAATTCTCCACCTCTATCACTCCTAATTCTTTTAGCATTTTCTTTGTAAATATTTTCGAGTTGCTTGATAAGAGTTTCGATTCTCAATTGAGCATCCTCTTTGTTTGATAAGAATAATGTCCATATGTAGCGTGAGTAATCATCTACTATGACACACACATAGTAGTGTCCACCTAGACTTCTTGTCCTATTTAGACCAAATAAGTCTAAGTGAAGCAATTCTAGTACATGACTAGTACTCACTTCATGTTTCGGTTTTGACGTTTCTTTAATGTGTTTTTCTTTAATAAGCGTTTCATATAGTTGAAAATTATCTAAGTGTAACTTAGGCATGCCTCTTATTAAATTCTTCTTAGATAACTTTTCAATAGTTGAAATTCCTATATGGCCTAGTCGTCTATGCCATAAGTTCACATGTAAGTCATGTGATACCAAACACTTAACCTTAGCATCTAACGTGTTATTTAGTGACAGTGTGTAAATTTTACCATCTCTATTTCCTTTAATATAATTTCTCCTTTTTCATTTATTATATCGCAAAAATGGGGAAGAAAAGAAACATTATATCCGCAATCTATCAGTTGAGAAATACTTAATAAATTATAAGAAAGATTACTTACTAACACCACATTTCGTATTTGAAATGTGTTAGGGTCTCGAATTGTTCCTTTTCCAACAACTTGTCCTTTGTTGTTGTCACCGAATGTCACCTTTCCTCCATTCTCAATATGTTCTAACTTGGTGAATAGTTTAGGGTTGCCCATCATATGCCTTGAACACCCACTATCTAAAAACCATTTGATTTTTAGCTTCTTTGACGTTGCCTCCTTCTTGCATTCCTTGCTATTTTCCTACAATGGAGACAAAGTTTTAGGTACTCTTTATTTAGGTCCTTGAATGTTAGGGGCACCATTCTTGTTTAGATATCTCTTAGGCATCCAAACTTGGACATACCTTCTAGGCACATATTTGACATTATTATAAGTTGAATAATACAAAGGATTTTCATGTAATTGTCCGTTCCATTTAAAAGATGATGCATGGTTATACATGTTATACCTTGGTTGATAAGTGCTATGTCTTGGCCAATTTGATAGTGTGTATAAGGCATATGATTTTGTTTCTTGAATGGCGCTATGTATGTGTGTTCATATGCATTTCTATAAGTCTTATATAAATGTTGCATATAATTATGTTTATATGGGTTTAGACACATTTGTATACATATAGGCATAATTTCTAGGTTTACTAGATGAAAAGTTTTGCCTAGTTGCACAATTATATGTGTGTGCTTTTGTGGGTGCATGTTGCATTTTTTTACCTCGGTATAAGTAGAAGAAGATGTAGCAGACAAAGTTGATTTTGTTGTATTATATGACAACTTAGACTTAGATGATACAAAGTTAGTCTTTTTGCCTAACTTTTCATTTTCTTCTATATACCCTCAGCCCTTTTTACCATTTCCATATTTCTATGACGACATAAGGGTGTCTAACATGTTTGTACTGGATTTAAATTGTTCTAAGGTTTTCTCTATGTCTAGTTTACAGTATTTAAGTGTGGACACTTCATTTTCATAATCATGCATCTTGGTTTTCAACACACTATTTTTGGTTCTTAAGATTTGTTCATTATTTCTATATGACTCAATTTTAGTCTTTAAAGAATCAAGAGTATTTGATGACTCTTGTTTGAAAGACTCTAATTGATTAGAAAGTTTGAAGTTGGTTGTCTTCAACCTGTCATTTTATTCAATTAGTTTCTTTTTCTCTTTTAACAACTTTTTATAATGACCATGTATTTTCATGAATTCATCATACATTTCATGGAAAGTCATCTCATTATCAGAATCAAAATCGGGAGTAGATGTTACCTCTTTCGTAGACTTTCAGTACACTCCTTTATGAGAGATTGACGACATGATGTATGATTTTAGATGAATACCTTGAATCTTTAATCAAGTGAATACAAATGCTCCAAACATTCTTGAAGTGTTCAAATGCTCCAAACCTTTGATTTGGGATTAGCAGGCTACTATGTGTTCTTGCTTCTTAGCCTTGTCTTGTTCGTATGGTGTTGAATCTTGCTTTTCTGAGTGATGTTAACCTCACTCTGATACCAATTGTTGGACCGTGCACCTGCAATAAACACAACTAGAGGGGGGTGAACAGTGGTTAGCAAAAAATTACACTATTACCCTTGGTTAAAAATCCCCTTTGAAAACAGAATCTGAGACTGCCTTAGGTTCAGAACTTGTTTTCGAAAAATTCAAAAAACCTTGTACTCAACTCCAAAAATTATGCAACTTTCCAGAACTTAACTTCAATGTGTTGAAAAGACTCTGTCCAAAAATTAGACAAAACTAAGATTGTTCGATTCTTCAAACAAATAAAAAGATTCAGATGGCCAAACAAGACAGAATTGGACAGAATGCCGCTGAAATTGGAAAATGTGTTTCTCTTTGAATAATTAACCAAAAACGTTGATCTTTCTGTCAAATGACTCCTTAGGATGTCTAGTTTATGTTTCCAAAAGGCTGTGAGCTTGAAAAATTCTTGGTTAAAACAGAATCAAGTTTTCTCAAAACTGATCATGTTACAGCCAGATTGGAGCAGTTATCTTGCAAAGACTGAAAGACTAACTTTCCCTTGCTCAAATCAAGTGAATCTTGTTGCAAATAAATCTAACATTCTGAAGTATAACGCCACCAAAAATCACAAATTTTGAAAGTTTTTAGCTATTTTTTCAAAATGTGTGAAGTTGTATGAAATCTGCAGTGAAAAACAGTCAGAAAACAGAAATGTAGAAACAAGATAAGTACATCGAGAATTTATCCTGGTTCGGTCAATGTGACCTACTCCAGTCCCAATGAACACCTTTCTTTGGATTTCACTATGGTATGAACTAAATTACAACAAGAACCAAGCTTGATCCTTGGGTTAAACAACAACCCTATTCAAGACTTGGATGAACACCTTCTATGCAATACTTAGTTGCAACACCTCTACCACCTATTGATGTAGCCTTATAGAATTGGCTAGTCAATCTTACAAATGAAGCTCAAGAGGCTTGTAGCTCTCTAACAAATACAACAAAAACACCTTGGCTATAAAGAATGAAACAAGAATGAAAAGAAGAAGATAGCTAGACAAATCAACTATTGCTTTCAAGTGATCTTCAAGTGTGTTCTTTTTCTTCATCCTTTGCCTCCTATTTATAGTGTGAAATGGCTCTTGAAGATAAGACCTCCAATGTGTCACCATCTTCATCACCAAGTCTTAATTGTCATCAGATTATTGGTTGGCCTTGTACACTTGGCATCATCAAGAAAAATGATTGGACCACCTTGGAACACCTTATATTGTCCATTTTTTCCACCTTGGCATGTCTTAATTATCCTTTACAAAATGAAGATAATAAGAAGAAGATAGAATGTTATATTCCTCCACTATCCCCTCAACTCCTTGGCTTGAGAATAGGCATTTGGGAGTTGAAAACTTCAAACCAAAAACAGCTCCAAGAATAGTCATACTAGTCGTTTTTTCCAAATGAGAATTTCCAAGTGGGCAATTTTTCCAACTAGCTTCTTTTTGGTTAGTCCATTTGTCACCAAGCCATAAAATGAATAACATATCATCTCCAACTGCATATGCACGTTTTTCAACATATATACATGCATATAAACTCAGATTTTTGAAGAAGAAATCAACAAATAATAGTTGACAAGATTATGTCAACATGTAACATAAAAATTTCCAATATTTCTTCTTGTATGTTGTGATAATTTCCACACCTTTAGAACCATTTAATTTTCTGAAATATGATGATAAATATACTCCAATAACATATAGAAGAGAGTCTTCAAGAAAGAAATAGAATGTGACATCACAACCCGTCACATATCCCGCTACTGTCGATAATATCATCATTTGAGAAAAATGATATAAAGCCACCGTATAATCTTCAAGATAATCATAACTCAACTCCAGAATGAAGATACGAATATACTCAAGAGATTTCTTGAGTGAAAATACCAAAAATACCCTCAGGGATAAAATGACCAAAATGCCCCTGGTGAGAGAAAACTCCAGAAATGATCCAGATGGTCAAAAATAAATATAATAACACCTTTTTCATTATAAATAAGAGGATAATAAGTCCTTGACGTATTTACACCATATCATGTTCCTACCAAACTCAAAATACCAATTTTGTCCATTTTGGTAAGTTGTAGAAACTTTCAAGGCACGTTAGCGACAATACACTATTATTATCATAAAAAACAAGTAATATAGTCACAATATACATATATGAAACATATGTAAATGAAAACAATCATTTTATCACTCTTTAGAAAAATTTCACCAAAAACACTAGACATCGATCAATCTATGTCTCAATTTTAGAGACTGATGTATACATCGATCGATCGATGTACCTCTGGTTGAGAGATCTATGTCTCACAGCAAGTTTCAAATTTTGCTCTATTTGACATCGATCGATCGATGTAGAGATCTATGTACATCGATCTCTGACTGAGAGATCTATGTAGAGATCTATATATACATAGATCTTTGGCGGAGAGATCTATGTAGAGATCGATGTCACTTTTTCATTTGTTTCAACTTTATTTCAACTTTTAATCACTTATAACACCATATGTGACATTTTTAAGAATTCACCACTTAAAATTATGACCTTGAAAATTATCCAAATATATTTCTCAACAAGGCCGATCTGCCTAGGTCAACCTTATCCGTTCAGAGCCCTGCTACATCTACCCAGCCATATCTGGGTCTTTATTCTCAGGCGACCTGCGTCGATGATCAGGTCGGCACCTTTTTTCAGGAGGGGGCTGAGTAAAATCTAGCCTGTTAGACAACCTTGACCTCAGGTTATAATAGCGCCACATGTATCCTTGCTCGATTAGGCGCTCAATTTCCAGGATGAGCTGCTTGCAGTCTTCTATATCATGTCTAATGTCATGGTGAAAAAGGCAGTACAATTACGGATCCCTTTTGTGAATTGGTCTCAATAGGGGCTTATGATCTTTTGCTAGGTCTTCTCTCCTTATGACGGATAAAATATGAGCCTTGGAGGTCAATAAAGGCACTCTCTCTTTACCTTGGCCTCCCAATCGCATATGAGCAGCGTGTCTTTCACGCGATTGGGCTCTGGCCTTCTTGTCAACTTGTCTTCCACGTCTGAGTGGTAGTAGCACTTTTCGTGTGCGTTTCAGGTGGTACGCCAGAGCTTCTAAAGGCTCAGACGTGAATTGTTGGCGACTAGGTCGCATACCTGAGCGCCTGGCTTCGGCCATAAACTCACCTCGAGGTTCAGGATAGTATCGGAGGCTAGTTGATGAGTACTCCATGCGCTCTCTTCGCTGAGGGGAGTCACTAGGCAGTACCTCACTAGGTCCAGCAACTGGAACTTTCCCTTTCATTTCTCTCACCACCGTCTGGAACATGCTTAGATTTTGGGCCACATATTAAATAGCCCTCATGTCCTCCTCATATGTGAAATTTGGTAGCGGGAGTTGATGATTCCACTGGGCCTAGGGAACCCTGTTCCAACTGCGGTCGAGCGGAGCACGAATGTCTCCGAGGGGTGTCGATCCTCTTGTCCCCTTTCTGATCGCTTTTATCCATCTGCCCGGTGGTGGACAATAGGTTGGTTGCATGGAAGGCCTTTTGAGGGGCAATTTTAGGAAGAGTCGGAGGTTCAAGCCCTCCTTTTAGCGCCAAAATGATGAGGTCAGATCCTCACTGGGTGGACCAGAGGTGACCTTTGTGGTATACTGTTAGCGCCTCGTTATGGTCTGTTTCTTGACCTGAGAGGGAAAACCAGCGTTAGAGACCCAAGGCTAATGCCTTGAGAAAAACCCTCCGACGCTCTAGTCAGTTATGAGCATGTTTGTGTGTGAGAATACTAAAAAGAGGTCGAAGCAACCTGTTGAAGACTCTTTTTCGAGAGGGTTGCTGTTTTGTATGGATGAGCTCAGACTAAGTCTGGCCGAGCTAAGGTCACTTTTTGTGGAGCTTGGAGTTCAAGTAGACTTGAATGAACTTGGTTGGCTTCAGCTGAGGAAGCTCTTATTTATAGCTATTGAAGTTGAAGGCTGCATGGTCATGAGGAAAATGGTGATGATACCTGGCTACCATGATGGCGTTTCTGGTTTTCATGGTTGCCACGCGACAAAAGGTGGCTGCTGCGCATGCAACTCTCCTCAGCATGGTTGACATGTGGAGATAAATAACTGCGCTACTGGAAGTCCCAGACTGCATAAAGGCCAAGTGTTGCCACATGTTGGGCTGTGAGGCCAAGGTTGCTGAGGGGTAGAGATCTTCCTAAGCGTGCCGTAGCCAGACTGAGGCGCCACTTCAGCAGTTCTGCTAAGGAAATGAAGTTGGGGTATAATGACTGGATTTTCGATTGTGGAGTCACATACAGGATAACACATGATCCAAAAGACTTCCTACACCTATCCACACCCTCTAAATTCCATATATCAAAACAACAGATATATATATATATGGAGAGTCAGTAGAAGTTTGAGAAGAGGGCCATATTTTATTCAAAAATAACATTAAATAATTGTCTTTATATCCAATGTTGTTCTCTAATTTACTCTCCATTAATAAATTGACGAAAGAACTTAAATATATGGTGCGAATGTATCCTAATTTTTGTCTTTTGCAGGACATTCTCACAATTGGACGTGATACTGACCTTGGAGGTGTCTACTACATTGATGAGGTAATTCACCAGGGTCATGCCATTTTTTTCTTAAAAAACAATCAATAGACATATTTGGTTATGACATATTTTGGGCGCGTTAAACTGTTTATTTCTAAAACACTTTCGAATAATTCAACGAACATGACATGCGAAACCTGCATTCGTGCTAAGATTCACAGAACTGCATTACGACAAAATAACACAATAGTCGACTATATTTTCTCATTGGTCCATTCCAATGTATAAGGACTAGCCTCCGTCTCTAATCATAGTTGATTTCAATGTTTCATGTCATTTATAGATGATTTCTTTTGTATGACATGGATATATTCATTAAAAAATAAGTCTAAAGTACCTGAGAAATTTTCCATGTTTGCCAAATGATTCAGACTCTAATTTAACACCAAATACAAACTCTCTACTTTGATTATAGTTGGAAGTTTGTCAATCAGTCATTGCAAGCCTTTTTTGAAAAACACGATCTGATACACCAAAGCTCGTGCCCGCACACACCTTATTAGAATAGGATGGCGAAACAAAAAAACTAATACTTCTTGAGATGACCCATGTCATGATGTTTGAATCCCAAGTTCTGCCAAATTTTTGGCCTGAAGCCACAGCAACCTCCGCTTACATCATAAAGCATCTATCCACAAAAATCCTACATCACGAAACCCCGATACAAACCCTATCTACTCAAACAACCATTCGGTCCATTATGACCCTTCCACCTCAAACCTTTGGATGTTCAATGATTGTACAAATTCCAAAAAGTGAACGATCTAAACTTGATTTATGTGGAGTGAGATGTGCTTCCGTTGGCTATGCCACACATCAGAAAATGTGTCGGTATTATAATCCTATTGCTCATCAAGTCCATGTCACATGGACTGCATATTTCTTGAATCTAAAAATTTCTTAGCAAACCATTCTAGTGTTCAGGAGAGACGATCAGAGAATCATGATACTGGCTGACCAATTTAAGATGTCTAGAGGCTGTTCTAATAGAGTAGGTAGACGGAGCCACCAAGTCTACCTTTCTCAGCATAGGCGAGGTCGAAAAAGCAGTCCTAACAATTAGGGAGCCTCCTTTGTCAGATGTGTGACAAGAGATAAGTGACTTATATCCTGATGAAGGTTCATATGATGCTGGTGCTACTAATGTTGAGAATACAAATGAATAGAAGATTGACAATACATGTGAGCAACAAACGTTTGTTCTACCATAACAAAGGAATAAAAGAATACCACCTGAGCGTGTGTCTAGAAACAAGAGGTACCTGTTGAATACAGTGAGGGGGAGAATCATAGATAGTGCACAAGCATTCTTTGCCTCTCTTTTCTCAGTGTCCATTCTGATGGCAGTTAATGAAGTAAACATGAGGCAACACTCCATAGTCCCACATGTTGATTGGGCAACCAAACCATTAAAACGAATTGAATGCTGCCAGACAGAAGGCATGTTCATGTTTATGTTCATGTTCAGACAAAACAAAGAACAAACATTCGTCTCTAACTACACTACGTTCGGAGAAAGAGACAAGTTCTCTCTAAAACTCCAAAAACTTAACTGCCAAATTATATTCTTGAGTGTAAGATGGTTTTCCCTGGAGTAACAACTCCAGAACATGTAACATTGTTCATATTTGTAGGAAAAAACTACAAAATTATCTATTTTACTATTAGGATCAAACGTGCGACCTAAAAGGTGAGTCCAACCTCATTATTTTGACACTAGAGGAAGTGTCAGGATGAATTGTCCGGTACCAGGATGTCAGCCTTCTCATTCATATTAACAAGGCAGACTTAGGGGCATCTGACGAGGACAAGATGAGCACGCACCAAATAACTACAAGTGCAACCAACTCGGCACCTCTCCGTTAACATCGTCTGGCTGCTCGAGTGAATAGGCCAGCTGATCAGGTCGAAATACACAGTCAAGTCAGTGCCGCCAGGGGATATAGGTCACTCTATTGATGTTGGCTCAAACTCGAGTCATTATGAGCTGCCAGGTCGGCCTCCATCAAATTATGTTCAAAAAGTGACAAAGGCTAATCACCTTGGCTATAGCCACCTCCTCAGCCTCAACTATTGTTGCGACCACAACCACTATCTCAGCCCCAACTCTCACCTTGGTCACAGTAATCAGACTGGCAAGGAAACATGCAAAGGCTTTTTAAGTCAGCTGGGCCAATGAAACTCACACCACGTAATTAGCTTCGCCAAGCAATGCGACATGTGACACCACTGGTGACCATGCAAAAGTAGGACAGAACACGTGACAATACCCCACAGTCCCATGCATGTCTTGACCAACTAAAGCATATAAAATGAGTGAATGCCAGAAAGCATATTCATGCTTATGTTTCTGACCAAAAAGGAGTAAACGTTCTTCTCGAACTACACTACATTCGGAGAAAGAGACAGGTCCTCTCTAAAACTCCAAAAACTTAACTGTCAATCATGAACACGACCGCAACTGACTTGATCGTAGATTTTTTTTCAGAGTAACAATTCTAAGGCCTCTAACATTGTTCATCTTTCCAAGATAAAACTAGCAAATTGTCTATTTTATTACGAGGAGCAAACTTGTAATCTAGAGGATCCATTGCGAAATAAGCACCATCTAAGCATGGATGATGTCAAGAGAATGCCATGTAGCTTGAGCCATTAGATTTGAGATAAGAAAATAAACAATTTGCTCAATATAATACATACTATGACTAATTTTTTTCCGAAATAGAATATCCTTGAAATGTCTTTAATTCATATAATATAATCTCCAAGAAAACCCAATTATTAGAATTACGATGAATAAATCCATAGAAACCATGTTATACATCAATAAAGCAGGCATGTTGAGACCATACATACTCATTCCAGTTACCTTATTCTTTGATCTGTGTATATATACTCCATATATAAATAGTATATAAATAGTATTAAGATCTGAGTTCTCTTAATTTTTTTTTTACATTTGGTTGCAAACTTTCAGTTTAAGTAGCATATTTGAGAATTTGGTTTTAAATTTCAAAGATGGCTAGAATGAGTCATGACGATTCAGTGAGACAATGTCTATGGAAGAGGAGTGTAAGAAAGCAGAAGGAAGCGACAAATAGTTTACAAGTAGCTTCTTGGAATTCAGGAACTCTAAGTGGTAAATTGTTGGAGGTTGTAGATGTGTTAAGAGGCATAGGATAGATATAGCATGCCTCCAAGAAACCAGATGAAAGAGAAACAAAGGTAAAGAGTATAATGGGTATAAGTTGCTATATTCGGGGTCCGATGGGACCAAGAATAGGGCAGGATTTCTAGTAAAGTTAGAATTGCACACGAACGTGATCGATGTGATAAGATATAATGATAGAATTATGGTGCTGAAGCTGGAATTAAACAAGGAGGTGGTGACAGTGGTTTGCACATACGCACCATAAGGGGACTAGGAGAACAAGATAAAAAAGAGTTCTGGGATTGTTTAGATGTAGTATTGAGGAAAACACTTAGGGAGAAACGAATTCGTATAGGAGATGATTTTAATGGTCACATTGGTAAGGATACCGATGGTTTTCAGTTGGCACATAGCGGGTTTGTTTATGGAGATTGAAACGAGCAGGGCAGGGATCTGCTAGACCTTGCGGTAGCCCACGACCTAAGTATTATAAACTCGTTCTTTAAGAAAAAAGAATCACATTTTGTCACTTTTAGCAGCGGAGGATGCAAGATATAGATCGACTATTTTCTGATGAGACGTGAAGACCCGCAGTTGTGGAGAAACTGCAAGGTCATACCAGGGGAGAGAGTAGTGACGCAATACCGTTTACTAGTCGTAGTTATAGCTTTGAGCCGAAAGCTGAGCATGAAGGTTAGAAATATACCACCCAGGATTCGATGGGGAAGTTTGAAGGACGAAAAAATTGACATATTTAGAGACAAGGTCATCTCGGCGACATCAGATCTACTAGTTGAGGACACAAACCAGATGTGAGAGGCTATGGCGACTACCATTACTCACGCGGTTAGAGAAACTCTTGGGGTGACAACAGGAAAAACAACCATACATAAAGAGTCATGGTGGTGGAACGAGGATGTACAGCGAAAAATAAGGAATAAGCGAAAGAGTTTTAGAGATGTGTTAAGCTGCACGGATGAGGAGGAGAAAGAGAAAGTGAGGAAGAACTACAAAATCGCCAGGAAGGAGGCAAAGAAGGCAGTGACGGAGGCAAAAAGCGCAGCCTATGAATGGATGTATGAAAGATTAGAAACAAAGGACGAAGAGCGTGATATGTTCATGATTGCAAAAGCTAGAGATCAAAAGAGGCAAGACATAGGAGTCATGAAGTTTATAAAAGGAGAAGATTGACATGTTTTAGTCAATGAACAAGACATCAAAGGGCAACGGAAAACATACTTTCACAACCTTTTCAACAGCAGAAGGGTCGACCAGGAAGAAAGGGAAAGCATCACTATCCAAAAAACGACAACATAACAACTGCGATTGTCGTAGCATCACACAAGCAGAGGTGAAGAGAGCACTTCAGAAGATGGGAATAGCTAAGGCCGTTGGTCTGGATAACATACCCATTGAGGAGCGGAAATCTTTGAGAGAGGAGGGGGTTCAATGACTAACTACTTTGTTCAACCATATTTTCAAAACAAGAAAAATGCCAGATGAGTGGAGAAGAAGCGTAGTGGTCCCTCTATATAAAAAAAGGAGATGCACAGTATTGTGGGAATTACACGGGGGGGGGGGATTAAATTACTAAGTCATACTATGAAATTATGGGAGAGAGTAATCGACACTAGAATTAGGAGAGAAACTCTAGTTAAGGTAAACCAATTTAGTTTTATGCCAAGATCAACCACAAAGGGAATACACATTTTAAAGAGATTGATGAAGAAGTATATGGAGAAGAAGCGAGATCTACGTATGGTTTTCATCGATCTTGGAAAACCATATGATAGTGTATCACATAGACTGATATGTGATAGTCTGGATGCATGAGGGATTCCTATGAAATATGTAGACACAATTAGGGATATGTATGCTAGGACGAAAACAACCGTCACATGCCTATAGGGAATACAGACTTCTTCCCGATGGAGGTAGGTCTCCAACAAGGGTCTGCTTTAAGCCCATTACTTCTTACAGTTGTCTTAGAAGAGTTGTCAAAGCCGATCCAAGAGAAATTCCCATGGTGTATGCTTTTTGCTGACGATATTGTATTAGTCGCGGAAAGTATACATAACCTGAATATGAGAATAGAGGAGTGACGAGGTGTTTTAGAGAAAAAAAGCCTAAGGATTAGTCATTTTACGAATGAGTATCTGCACTGCGACTTCAGGAGCGCAGCCGACAATGAGAATAGCCAACTCACCATCGAGGGTCAAATGGTTCTAAAGATAAGTAAGTTCAAGTACCTAGGATCATTTGTACAGAAAAATGGGGATATAAAGAGTGACGTAGCACACCAAGTTCAGGAAGGTTGGTGTAGGTAGAGGCGCCCTCGGGGGTATTGTGTGACAAGAATTAATAAACTAAATTAAAGGAAAATTTTTATAGGGTGACTGTGCGGCCGGCAATGTTATATGGAACAGAATGCTTGGCCATTAAGAGGATGCAGTCACAGAAGATAAGTGTCAGAGATTAGGATGCTGAGGTGGATGTTTGGGCATGCAAGACTAGACATGATAAGAAATGAGGTATACGGAGAAAGGTTAGAGGTGGTTAGTGTAACAAATAAGATAAGAGAGGAAAAACTAAGATGTCTTGGCCATGTCAAGAGGAGACAAACAACGACGTATGTCAGAGCAATTGAAAGTCTCATTGTAGAAGGAAAGAGGCGTAAAGGAAGGCCCAAAATGACATGGGATGACCAGATTAGGCATGACTTATTAGAGTTGCACCTCTCTGAGGACATGGTCCAGGATCGTAGTTCATAGAGGCAGAAGATCAAGGTTAAGAAGAGGTAGGCAGGATATAGGGGCACCTTAGAGTATACTTAGATGATTAAATAGTATTTACAACTAGGTTGACTTTGCACTTTTTTGTTTCGGTATTTGTCTTTCAAGTATTTTTGTATACCCACTGTTATGACTATTTTAGTTTTGGAAGATTGCTGTGTATGTTTAATAAAATCTCTTCACTAGTACTTATTCCGATTATTGTGCTATCTATGCAGGTACATATAGAGCTGGAGGTCTCACTGGAAGCAAACTCTCTATCCATTGGGATGGAGGTATTATTTAACTGCCTCTCACCCTCTCCAGGCCCTAGCGATCGCTTTTTCTGTCGTTAGGATATACTGGGTATGATTGTTGTTGTTGTTGTTGTAAGTGCTGGAATACCCTTCAAAACATAGTTGTTCAAATATAGGATTTATGTCTTTGAAGGAACCTGGATATGTTGCTACACTAAGTTCATGATTCCAAACCATGTAACATGTTATAAATATGTATAATATAAATTTATAATGTATAAGTGGTTGGTAGCTGAATACAATTGCTAAGAATGTCCGAAAACCCAAAATCTTGGTGTGCCACAGACCAACAAGGTGATATTAATTCTATTTTTTTTCTTATCAGCAAATTAATTTGTTTTTTTCAATTGGTTTTCGACCCAGTAGCATATCTACGAGTTTTGTTTTAGTGCTAATAAAAAAAACCTTCTTGTGTTTGTATTTTGGGTATTTGATTGTAGTTGCGATCATTATTAAAAGAAGTTATGACTATTATGTGAGACCATGTCTAAGGAAGAGGGGCGTAGTTAGGGGGAAGGAAAAGGAGGATAATTTACGTATAGCATCTTGGAATGTAGGAACTCTAAGTGGTAAATTGTTCGAGATAGTATATGTACTTAAAAGGCGTAGGATTGATGTAGCATGGCTACAGGAGACTAGGTGGAAGGGGAACAAAGGTAAAGAGTGTAATAGATATAAGCTGCTCTACACTGGGTTCGATGGGACAAAGAATGGGGTAGGATTTCTATTAAAGTTAGAATTATATACGAACGTGGTCGATGTGATAAGATATAATGACAGACTTATGGTGCTGAAGTTAGTATTAAACAAGGAGGTGGTAGCACTGATTTGCGCCTACGCACCCCAAGTGGGATTAGGACAACAAGAGAAGAAAGAGTTCTGGGATTGCGTAGATGTAGTGCTGAGGACAATACCCAGAGAAGAACGAATCTGTATAAGGGGTGATTTTGATAGACACATTGGAAAGGACACTGATGTTTATCAGTCGGCACATGGCGGATTTGGCTATGGAGATAGAAACGAGCAGGGTAGGGATCTCCTAGACCTTGTGGCGGCACACGAACTAGGTATTATAAACTCGTTCTTTAAGAAAAAGGAATCTCATTTGATCACTTTTCGCAGTGGAGGACATAGCACGCAGATCAACTATTTTCTGATGAGACATGAAGACCGTCATCTGTGGAGGGACTGTAAGGTTATACCAGGGGAGAGAGAAGTGACACAACACCGTTTACTAGAGGTAGTTATAGCCTTGAGGTAAAAGCTGAGCACGAGAGTTAGAAAATTACCATCCAGGATTTGATGGGAAAGTTTGAAGGACGAAAAAATCAACATATTTAGAGACAATGTCATCGCGGCGTCACCAGAACCATTAGTTGAAGACACAAACCAGATGTGGGAGGCTATGGTGACTAACGCCACTCATGCGGCAAGGAAAACTCTTGGAGTAACAACAAGAAAGACAACAGTACATAAAGACATGGTGGTGGAATGATAATGTGCAACAAAAAATAAGGAACAAACAAAAGAGTTTTAGAGAGGTGTTAAGCTGCACAGACGGGGAGGAGAAAGTGAGAGTGAAGAACAACTACAAAAGCGCTAGGAAGGAAGCGAAGAAGGCAGTGACGGAGGCAAAGAACGCAGCCTATAAAAGAATGTACGAAAGATTAGAAACAAAAGATGGAGAGCGTGATATGTTCAAGATCGCCAAAGATAGAGATAGGAAGAGGCAAGATCTAGGCGTCGTGCAGTTTATAAAAGGAGAAGATGGAAATGTTTTAGTCAAAGAACAAGACAAAAAGGAGAAGATGTAAATGTTTTAGTCAAAGAACAAGACATCAAGGGGCAATGGCAAACTTACTTTCACAACCTTTATGACAGCGTAAGAGTTGATCACGAAGAAAGTGGAAGCGTCACTACCCAAAAACAACGATGTAATACATGCGTGTTTCGTGGCATCACACAGGGAGAAGTGAAGATAGCACTTAAGAAGATGGGAAGAGCTAAGGCAGTTGGCTTGGATAACATACTCATTGAGGCGTGGAAGTGTTTAGGAGAGACAGGGGTTCAATGGCTAACTACTCTGTTCAACCTTATTTTCAAAACAGGTAAAATTCCAGATGAGTTGAGAAGGAGCGTAGTGGTCCCTCTATATAAGAAAAAAGGAGACGCGAAGTATTGTGAGAATTATAGGGGTATTAAATTTCTAAGTCATACAATGAAGTTATGGGAGAGAGTAATCGACACTAGAATTAGGGAAGAAACTCAAGTTACAGTAAATCAGTTTGGTTTTATGCCAGGATGGTCAACTACGGAAGCAATACACATTTTAAGGAGACTGATGGAGAAGTATAGGGAGAAAAAACGCGATCTACATATGGTTTTCATTGATATCAAAAAAGCGTATGATAGTGTGCCACCCAAATTGATATGGGATAGTGTGGATGCAAGAGGGGTTCCTATGAAGTATATAGACATAATTAGGGATACGTATGTTAGGACGAAAACAACTGTTCATACGCCTGTAGGGAATACGAATTTCTTTCCAGTGGAGGTAGGCCTCCATCAAGGGTTCTCTTTGAGCCCATTCTTTTTTGCAGTTGTCTTAGATGAGTTGTCAAAGTTGATCCAAGAGACAGTCCCATGGTGTATACTTTTTGCTGACAATATTGTATTAGTCGCAGAAAGAAGACATAACCTGAGTATGAGACTAGAGGAGTGGCGAGATGCTTTAGAGAGAAAAGGCCTAAGGATTAGTCGTTCCAAGACCGAATATCTGCATTGCGACTTCAGCGGCACTGCTGATGATGAGAATAGCCAACTCATCATCGAGGGTCAAGTGGTCCCAAAGGTAATTAAGTTCAAGTACCTAAGATCATTTGTACAGAACGATGGAGACATAGAGAGTGACATAACACACCGAGTTCAGGCAGGTTAGTGTAGGTGGAGGGCAGCCTCAGGGGTGTTTTGTGACAAGAATTTTTCAATTAAATTAAAGGAAAAATTTTATAGGGTGGCAGTGCGGCCAACAATGTTATATGGAACAGAATGCTGGGCCATCAAAAGGACACAATCACAGAAGATGGAAGTGACAGAGATGAAGATGTTGATGTGGATGTGTGGGCATACGAGGCTAGACAAGATAAGAAATAAGGTATACAGAGAAAGGTTAGGAGTGACTAGTGTAACAGATAAGATAAGAGAGGGAAGACTGAGATAGCTTGGGCATGTCAAGAGGAGACAGACAACGGCGTCTGTCAAAACAATCAAAAACCTCACAGTAGAAGGGAAGAGGAGTAAAGGCAGACCCAAACTGACGTGGGATGAGCATATTAGGCATGACTTAATAGAGTTGCACCTCTCTAAGGACATGGTCTAGGATAGGAGTTCATGGAGGCAGAAGATTAAGGTTAAGGAGGGGTAGATAGGATATAGGGCATCTTAGAGCATACTTAGATGATTAGATAGTATTTGCACTTCAGTTTGACTTTGCATATTTTGTTTTGGTCTTATTCTTTCAATTATTTGTGCATGTGCACTATTATGACTATGTTAATAGCGAAAGACTTTTGTACATGTTTAAGTTGACTTTGCACTTGTTTGTTTATGTTCTGTCGTTGTTTTTTATTATACGTACATATACACATTTAGAAGTATTTTAATAGCGGCAGCATCCTGTTTGTATTTCCTGAATTACCTCACTAACACACTAGCACATCATAACCGTAATATTGAGCCGTTTATGCAGGTACATATAGAGCCGAGGGTCTCACTGGAAGCAAACTCTCTATCCCTTGGGATAGAGATATTGTTTGCCTGCCATTTTACCCTCCCTAGACTCTAGCGACAGCTTGTGCTATCATTGAGAAATACTGGGTTCGATTGATTGATTGATTGATTGATAATGATCCTCGATCAATACCAAACCCTTGGGCTTTAATTTGAAATGATTTGGAGTTAGTATGGATCAATTATGAGCTAAAACCTGCAATTGAGCATTCAAAGCCTTTCTGTAAAACATGTGACTTCTAGACTTTAATCAGTTACATAATTAAAATGCACTTGATCATTATATCAGATCAATCATGTCCAATTGTGATTATTAATTGAATTGGTCATACTCAACAACAACAACACATACCTAGCATATCCCACCAACATCAAAAGCTATCGCTAGAGTTTGGGGAGGTTGAGGCAGACAAATAATAGCTCCATCCCAAAGGATAGAGAGTTTGCTTTCAGCGAAGCCCCGGCTCTATATTTATATACATAGACGCATAATGAAAGACAAATAATAAAAGACAAAGACAAACACAAGAAGTGCAAAGTCAGCCTAACGTTGAGAGAGTATCTAAGCCCCTTTAAATACACTAAGGCGCATCTATATCCTGCCCACACCTTACTGACATTAATCCTCCGTCTCCATAAGTTCCTATCCTGGACCATGTCTTGAGAGAGGTGTAAATCTAATTGGTCATGTGTAATCTGTTCCTCCCAAGTCAGATTGGGTCTGCCTTTACTTCATTTTCCCTATACAATGAGGCATTCAACTGTTCTGACGGACGTCGTTGTCTGTCTCTGCTTGACATACCCAAAACCATGTCGGTCTCCCCTCCCTTATCTTATCTCTATACTAGTCACCCCTAGCATTTTTCTAAATACCTTGTTTCTGAGTCGGTCTAGTCTTGTATGTCCACACATTCACCTCAGCATCCTTATCTCTGCCACTTCTATCTTCTGCAACTGTGTCCTCTTGATGGCCCAGCAGTCTGTCCCATATAACATTGTCGGCCGCACTGCCACCCTATAAATCCTTTAATTTAGTTGTTAAATTCTTGTCACACAGTATCCCTGAGGCCGCTCTCCACTTACACCAGCTTGTTTGAACTCAGTGCACTACATCGCTATCTATGTCCCCATCCTGCTTTACAAATGATCCCAGGTACTTGAACATACTTACCTGTGGTATCACTTGACCCTTGATAGTGAGCTAGCTATTCTCACCTTCGGCTGTGTCGCTGAAGTCGCGGTGCAGATAGTCGGTCTTAAAATGACTAATCCTTAGGAATTCTCTCTCTAAAGCCCCTCTCTACTGCTCTAGTCTCATACTTAGGGTATGTCTACTCTATGCGATTAATACAATATCCTCAGCAAAAGCCATACTCT
This sequence comes from Eustoma russellianum, assembly GCA_036186865.1. Taxonomy (NCBI): domain Eukaryota; kingdom Viridiplantae; phylum Streptophyta; class Magnoliopsida; order Gentianales; family Gentianaceae; genus Eustoma; species Eustoma russellianum. The sequence goes on along the minus strand of AP025059.1, from coordinate 30,491,907 downwards.
ATAGAACTACCTCCTGGATCTTCTTTGATAACTCATCGAGGAGAACTACGAAAGGCAATAGACTCAAAGAAGATCTCTCTATTTCGAGTATTGCATAAGCACGGATGAAGACAAAACCAACCAATAATTCGGCACCTCTGAGTAAACACCGTCTGACTATCCAGGGATGCAAGCCGCACAATGTTTCACTTTAGTTACTTGACGTCGGCTCGATCCTTAGGTTACTGTCGATCGTCCGGTCAACTTCAGGAGGTTGGCTGGATCCTTAGGTTGCTCCAAGGTTAACCACCTCGACCACAACCTTCACCTCAGCCATGAAGGCCAGGTCAGCGAAGAACACTAGCTCGGCCCTTCCAGTGAAAACTCAAGAAGCCCAGGCAAGTCCTCGGCTCAGTCAAGCCAACCCAGCTCACGTAAGCAGCTTCACCATTCAGCACGACATGTGGCACCACTTGGCGACTATGCAAACGCAAGATAGAACATGTGACAATACCCCCACAATCTTCGGACATACATTGGCCAGGCAAAGAATACAAAAGGAATTCTCACTCCTAGAAAGAAGGCATATTCCAATGGACAAGAAAAAAGAGAGAAACAGTCTCCTTAAAAAACACAAAATTTTGAAGAAAGAGACACGTTTCCTCTAAAAAAAACTTAGTTGCTAATAATGAACATACCCATAACTTGCCTGAGTCTCGGAGTTTTTTTCCAGATAAGAATTCTAGATTCTCTAATTTTGTTCATTTTTGTAGGATAAAACCACTAAAATATTCGTTTTACAACAAAGATCAAATGTGCGATCTAAAGGGTGGGTCGAAACCTTATCATTTTGGAGCTAGCATAGGGTCAACCAAGCCTTAAATTTACATCTTTCTTACCAAAGCCAACATAAAAAAACCTTGAATGGAGAAAACTAACAATATGACGGTGAAGGATCCTCCCAGCATTGGAGAAACAATGGGTCTAACCATCTACTGCAACAGGACTTCAACGAATGGGTTGGAGAACATGATAAACATCAATGTGTGACCCATGAAGAATGTATTAAACCTATAAGATATGTGGTACAAAACATAAGTTCTTTCCAGGTCTGGTTAAACAAACGAAAGAAAAATCTCCAGAGGCTACACGCTTTATTGATAGCCATAAGTTTGGAGAAGGCCCACTAGTTTGTCCAAGGAAAATAGGCAAACAAATTGAAAACAGAAGCTGAACAGGCTTACCACAATCCAAGCCAAGTTAATTCCAAGAAAGAAGCTCTTAGAGAGTCCAAGGACAAACGCATCGCGTTTGATTGCCTTATGGCTAAGGTAAGGAAGATTTGCCACTGTGGCTTCCAAAGAAAGGATATTTGCTATAATAAAAAAAGATGGGTTCAAGGAGGATCCGCAACACTTGCAATGGCTGAGATCAAATATAAATCCCAAACTTTATTGCAAATATCATAAAGATAATAGTCACAACACTGAAAATTACAGACTGTTAACATGTCCAATCAAACGTCTCATTGAAAGAGGTCATCCACAACCTTTTTTATGACTCCAATTCATGATTGCATAATCAGCTAGACTTGTTCTGGTCCATTCTTGAGGAAAATGGCGGCAAAACAAGCATCGCCGGTAGGATGAAGATGATGACGTGGAAGAATACTTAGTTGCAACAAGTCAACATGAAATGAATGCTATAATTTACACTATTTCTAGTTGACCCGATCTATCAAGGTGAACACAAGAGCCTAAGTGTGCTGAAACTTTAAAAAATCATCCCATAAAGTGTCAAGTTATCACATGAGTTAACATGTGGGCCTAATGACTCAATCCTCTCAGGTAATGAAAATGAAAAGCTGGTGAAAGACATTGTCATCAACTTGTGTCTAGGTTATGCTGTTAGTGTTCCAAGTTTATGTTGACATGGGAAGCGAAGCAAACATTCTGTAGCATAATGTTTTCCAAGAATTGTGATTGTAGGACAGTTCATTACATCCTGTGTCAACCCTTTTATTTGGGTTTTCTAGAGCAGCAATGCAGCAAACAGGTCTGGTTACAGTGCTAGTGATTTTTGACGAAAACCCAAAATGTCGTACCTTGTGGATGGATTTCGTCATTATCAAGGAGAGGTCGATTGATAACATTCTCCTCTTCATTGCACGTCAACATGAAGTTTCAATCCTGATCCTAGGTGACACAAGTTCATGGGGATTTGCAGGCAGCACAAACCTGCAACGCAATTACGGCCAAAGGCAATTTGTGTGTGCATCAGGTCGGCCTGGATGATATTGTACCTCCCGCCGGAGATAAAATAGAGACAGATGATGATGTCCAAGACATCATTTTGGTTCCAAAAATGTCAAACAATATGATTAATATTGAAACTTCGATGCCAGCTAAGCTGTTGAATCAACTCTAGAATCTACTTAGAGAATCCACGATTATCTTTGTATGGACAGGAAAGGACATGCTAGGAATTCCAAAAACTCTCGAATATCACAAGCTTAGCTTGGACCCAAATGTTATGTTCGTTAAAGAAAAGAAAAGAAACTTCACTCTTAAGAGAATTAAGATAATCGCTGAAAAGGTGGTAAAGCTGATTGCCATCAAGTTTATTATAGAAGTTCTTTACCCGGTTTGGTTAGAAAATCGAGTGCTGGTGCTAAAATTTGACAACACTTGGAGGATATGTATAGATTACACTCACTTGAACAAATAATGTCTAAAATATTGCTATCCATTGCCTAAATAAATCGATTAATGGATTAAACAATTGAACATAAGGTCCTCGACTTTCAAGATGCTTTCAAAGACTATCATCAAATAGCCATGACAGTAGAGGGCCGTGACGAAACCTCCTTCATCATTGAGGTCGGCACCTATTACAACATCAGCATGCCATTCGGGTTAAAAAGCACAGGAGCCACATATCAAAGGCCATTAATTATCTTTTCAAGGATTAGACTGGGAGGATCTTGGAGGTATACATCGATGATATGCTCATCAAGAGCAGCATTCTTTGTAAGTATATCCGAAATCTCAGGAAAGTGTTCAATATCCTCAAAGACTTCAAGATTAGATTAAACCCCAAGAAACACACTTTTGGCGTCCGAGATAATAAATCCTTGGGTTACATGGTCTCCAATGAAGGGGTTCAAGTGAATCCCATCAAAGTGTAAACCTTAAAGGCTATGCTTTTGACTCGAAACATCAAGAGGTGCAGCGGCTAACTGGGAGAACCGTGGCCCTAAACAGGTTTTTGTTTAGGTCAGAACAGATTTCATTTCCTTTTTCCCCATTATAAAGAAGAAGTGAATATTCTAGTGGTACAACAAGTGTCAAAAGGCTTTTGATGACCTGAAAACATATTTGGTCGAGGTGCTAAGATTCACACCACTAGTGCCTGGCAAGGTGTTGTACATATGTATGACTGTTTGCCACGAAGGAGTCACGTTGTCCTGTTTAGAGAGGAGGCCAACATAAAAAGGCCAATATGCTTTGTTAGTAAAGTATCATTTGGGCCTTAACTCAGTTACACCAATTAAAAAAATAGTTATGTCTATGGCCGTAACTGCAAGAAAACTCAGACCCTATCTTGAATCTCATCCTATTGTGGTCGTGACTGAGCAACCTCTACAGAAAATTCTATTGAAGTTAGAAACATCATGTTGGACGGCTAGTGGGTTGTAAAATTGGTCAAGTACGACATTCAACGTCGACTCTGGACTTCAGTTCAAGCCTAAGCCTTGGCCAACTTCATCACTTAAAGGATTCCAGTCGAAGATGAGCAAACCTAGGGGATTGGCAGACCATTTTTATAGATGGTCCGCCCTTCTGAGATAGTATTTGAGCAAGTCTTATAATCATAAGTCCAAAACAGGAAGAATTTGAGTATGCTTGAGATTATACGTTGACATTACAAACAACAAAGCCAAGTACGAAGCCTTGATTGCTGCCCAGGCTAAATAAAATGGGGGCTCAAAAGTTAAATCACAGAGTGATCCTCAACTCATAGTGGCTCATGTCAATGAAGTCTACAAAGAATAGGAGGAAAACGCAAGCAATATTTATCTAATGTTGAGCAGCATAAGGTTATGTTTGAAATCGAACTCCCCTCCAGTTAAGAAAACAAAAGGGCCAATACACTTTTTCATTTGGCATCTTCGACTACAACAACGTTCAGCAAAAATACAGTGGTAAAACTTATTAAACACCAACCTTAGGACCAAGCCGAGGTGCTTTAAGTTGACTACTGCGACACTTGGAGAATGAGATTGTCAGCTTCTAAAAGCATAGAGTTTAGCAGCTAGACAAACAAGCAGTACACAAGCTGCACATTAAGGTGGCCAAGTATGCTCTTTCTGATAGGGCACTTAATAGGCGGCCAATTTACCAACCATGATTGTAGTGTGTCTTACAGGATGAAGGAGACCATATGCTTAGGAAGATTCACATGGGAATCTATGGCAATCATTACATGTCAAGGTTTCTAGCACAAAAATGTCAAGCATGTTAGGTGCACGCTCTTTTGACTCTTGTTCCTAACCAGGAGACGATTCCCATCATCAGCCGATGGTCATTTGTCCAATAAAGAAACGGTCTTGTCGAACCTCTACCCGTCTTTCAGGATATGTTTAGTATCTTCTTGTTTCTTTCGAATACGTCACGAAGTGGATCGAGGCGGAGTTTGTAATAGAAATAATAGGAAGCAACATGAAGAAATTTCTCTAGAAGCATATCATTGGTTGTTCTGGATTACCAAGTGTTTTGGTCTATGACAACGAAAGAAAGTATGCTGAAGATCCAGTTAAAAGCTGGTGCACCGTGTTGTATATCAATCACCACTGCACCTCCCTGGCTCATCCTCAAGCTAATGGTCAACCAGAGCTTGCCAACAAAAGTTTGAAGAAGGGACAAAAGAGGCATCTAGAGCGAGCAAAATCAGGATGGGTAGATGAACTTCCCAACATCCTGTGAGCATATTGCACTACTCATTCCACCTCCATAAAGGAGACTCTATTTGCTTTGGCCTACGGATTCGAAGCGGTTATACCAATTGAGATCGGTACCTTATTAACCAGATTTGAGAATTATACTGACCATGATAGCAATCAAAATCTTCTTTTAAACTTGGATGAGTTAGAGAAAAAAGGGAACAAGCTCACATTCATATAGTACAGTATAAAAATCTGATCTCTCAGTATTACATTATTAAAGTGCGACACAAGTTTTTCAAGGTCACTGACTTCATCCATCAAAAAAACTCAGCCAGTTAGGTTGGACCTTTCAACAAGTTAGACCCAAAATGTCAAGGCCCATACCCTGTCAGCCAAACTTTTCCCTCTGAAGATTACAAATTAGAAATCACAGCTGCAAAACATCTGCTAAATACTTGACATGTATCAAACTTCAGACCTTTTCATGTATGGTACTAGTAAATATTCATCAAGAAATTACATGCAAATTTCATTTTCTTTGTTGCTCCTCTGTTTCAAAGCACAAATATATCGACCAAAAAACAAAATTGTGCAAACACTTCAAGTTCTATCCTATACAAAGGAATTATTCGAGGCAGGTCCTCAAAAATGTGAGCTCAGTTGGCCTGGGTGCTTATGTTATACCACAAAGGACGGGAAAAGTTTTCTATTGATGGCCTCAACAGGTCTGAGCACGTCCCTGACAAAGGGTCTAAACGAAACAGGTTTTCCGATTCGACCTCAGCGGGTCTGAGTGCTAGTCGCCAACATAAGACGCGAGACATGCCTACCACATGGCCTCAGTAGGCTGAGTGTCATCTCTAACGAGGGGGTTAAACAAATCAAAATCGCCAACTCGTACGAGAGACTAATTTGAGGAACAATCCTAATAGTGGACATCATAACAGAACAAGTCTTTCTAACTCAGACGATATATTATCAAGACAAAGCTTTGACATGATAAGAGAACTTGAAATATAGTTTATTTATTTATTTCATGTATTTTAGGCAGCTATACGATTATATGGCTCAGTCTTGTACGTTCCAAGGTAATTATACTTGTAGAAATCACCCAGAAGTTTTGCGATTTTATTACCAATTAGATTAGCCTTGAAATCCTAAGGTGATTTTACTTCGCAAAGTTAGTCAGGATTTTTACAGTTCTGGTTGTTCTTATTAGTTACTGGACTCAGTCTCCAGGGATCTGAGGTCACTATACATGCAAAAGTTAGACAGTCGTCGCATTTCATTATTCAAATTCAGCTCATTTAGGAAGAGCTGATTATACTTGTCACATTATTATCTTTTATAAATTTTATGGTTAGCAATGTGCAAGTCGGAAACAATTAGATAAAAGAAAAACTGAACTACGAAGAAATTGGATAAAGAATAGTGAACAAAAATCTTCATTCCATTCATGTTGGTAACTGACACAAAGTTTTAAAGTGAAGATAACAAGCATAACCGAAGGATAAAAGCAGAGGCAAGTCGGCACCTATCTACTCAGCGCCCCTCAAGTTTTCCCTTCGATGAAGAGCTTGTACTGCTTTTCGAAGTCAGTCTTTATGACAGTGTTGTACAGCTCCTTCAGCCGAGGGTCTTCTTTGTATAGAAAGGCCTCCACTTTGATGCAGACGTCGATCGCCTCTATGCTGTCCATTTCCACCCTGTAGCTTTGCAAGATGGCAAGGTTTCAACTCGGAAATCTGACCTCTTGAAGTCAGCGACTGCGGCTGCCCTAGCCTTAACGAGTTACTATTGAAAGGTGTTGGCTTCCTACTTTAGTTCTTCGTTCTCAGCATACAAAATTTTCTGTTGGCCCTCCACCCAGGCCTTACTCGCCTCAGCCTTATATTGGACTTTCTTGCTTCACCCAACTCTTCCTTTAAAGTGTTGCTAGAAGGTTGAGCCTGGATAAAAGATTGTTCAAACTCAGCCACTTTTTCTTCTTGGTGTTCTCTGCCTCAGCGTTGGAGGAAGCTAGAGCAGAGTCTAACTCATCTTTATCACAGTGAAGCTTCTCTAACTCCACCTCGAGTTCAACAATCTTCTTCCCTTCTCCGTTGAAGATTTGGCGCAACTGGTTTGCTTCTTCAACTAAGCATCAAGGATTTCAACCATCTCCTCAGCTCTGTCCATAAAGTCCATCTGTTTGGACCAAAACTTCAAATGACAGCCAAGTGGGTCAGATTACAGAAGGAAGTATTATTAAAGCACTATGTAAATATAGCAGGGACGGAGCAGCGGTATATCACGGCATAGTGCATCTGCCAACTCGTAGAAGACCAAGGCCTGAGCCTTCTTCGTGCCAGCCCGCGACACAAAGTTCTCATTGAGGTGACGAGCCATCTTGACATCCTCGACAGCGTCCTCCTAGGTGAAAACCTCTGCTTGCTCTTTGCCAGTTGGCTCTTTATCTGGAGGCAGCACCTTAGCCACTGAAGGCTCTATTGGGAGCCACATTCCTCAGAAGTGAAAACTGATGCTCCAAAACATTCACCCCTTCTTTATTTTGCCCCTCGTTGGGCAAAGGTTAAACCATACTCTTCCTCTTCAGCAGACGAGGTGACCTCAATATCAGCCACTATGCTAAAAAGCTTAGTAGTGATGGGCAGATCTTGCCCCGTGGCTGGAGGAATGACCCTAGCATCATGAAACAAGTCCATCTGAGCCTGCTGCAGCACCTCTGGGGAATGACTTGTGTCTTTTATTTTCACCGTAGTTGGTATTTCTACTGCATGGACGGTCATTTCAGCCACAATGGTCTTTATAGCAGCCACCTTGGTGGCCTGCTTCCCTTTGTTCCTCGCCTTTATTACTGTTAGAAACTGTAATCTGAACAAGTGTACAGTGTGTGTTTGGCTAAATTGAGAAAAAATGCAAACAAAATCGAGGCGAGTCTAAGGACTCTGTTCTTAAGACGAATTGCTCCGGTATACTGTGCCCAACCGGATGGAACAAACGTCTTCCAGGATACAACGGCAAAACAGTTCACACGAGCGGCACTGCAACGTAGGAACTCATCGAACCTGTAAGCGCTCTGACTTCACGATTACTGTAAGGAATGAATGCAATGCAGCAGTATGTATGCAAGGGGAGAAAGCAGAAGAAATCAGAAATTTCGCTGGCTTTTCAAAGGTCTGGAGAAGCAGACCTTTAAATAGAAAATAAGGAAATAGCAGTTTTCGATCTCAGCCGTTAGATCTGGCGGTTTTCATCCACAACCGTTAGATCGACGCTTTTAAATGTGGACCGTCGGATCTGACGGTTTTCATCCAGAGCCGTTAGATCAAAAACCGCGACGGTTTTAAATGTAGACCGTCGGATCTGACGGTTTTCGATCTCGACCGTTAGATGATAAACCGTAGCAGTTTTCATCTACAACCGTTAGATCATAAACCGTTGAATCTCGGCCGTTAGATCATAAACCGAAGCGGTTTTCATCTACAACCGTTAGATCATAAACCGTTGATAAACTGTAGATCATAAATCGTAGACCGTAGGATCAAGTAATTATTTTTCTGGAAAAATTTAAAAGAAAATTTATCCAAAAAGATAAGAACCGGGCGGGCTAGCCACGAGCCGAGCCAAGCCGAGCCGGCCGGACAGGCGGGCGGCGGCGGCGTGTGTGTGTGTGGTGAACCTTGCCTGAGCTGCGTCCTGACTCCGTCAGAAAACTTCTCATGCCCAAGGGCACATCTTAGAAAGCTCCAACTTGAAACTTATATGGTGGCCTTTCTCTCTAAGTGGGCAATGTGGTATACAAGCAAATTGGTGATGTGTTCACTCCACAAGAGGCCACATCACCAATTTTTCTAATTTCCACCAATTTTACTCCAACTTTGAGCATTAATTTCTCATTCACCCGGTATCGGAATCGAGTGATTCAAAAGCCTAAAATCATCTACTCGTTACGTAGATAATTTAGAAATTTTTATTTTCCATTTTTGATTAACGATCACTAATCATAATTAAGCTCAAAATATGGTGGTTGTCAACTTTCTACAAACTCATTTGCCCAAACTTTTCCAATTTATTCCAAATCCTCTAACAATCCCCCACATGAATGAAAAATTAATGCAGATGCAGATGCAGACTCTATCGTGAAGTCAGAGAAAGAAATGTTGCATAAGAAGAGGTAGCTTCTGGCCTTGAACCTTTCTTAGTGATGTACCATCGGATCCATTCAGCTGGGTAGTGATCTGGTGTCTTGAACTATCAGCCTTTACTATGAACCTAGACAATGATACTCACACAACATTTCCTTTAACACCCCTTTTGGTTCTCATGGTTGTGTTCATTATGGCCATGAACTACCTTGGTTTCAGAAAGTGTTTTAGAAAAAACTTTGCCTCCTAGACTTTCTTATAGAAGCGGCCCCACTTCACACTTACATAGGTGATTTTTATCAAGAGTATTCTGCCATACCCCACTTGAAGTGTCAAGATATATGACATCATTAAAAGCCTTAGCTTAACCTAATGGTTCTCTACAGAAAGCACTTTTGTTTAACGAAATGAGTAAGTGCTAACTGAACCCTTATAACTTAGTTTTCCCATTGAACCTAGATTCTGGGATCTCCAGTCAACAAGGTTGGGTTACTGTTACAAAGATTCTTGCTTTGTAGGCTTAAGTTCCATTCCATTTGTCAACTTTGACATTTGATCTCTAGGCAAAGCTTTTGTAAGCAGATCCGCAAGATTCCCCTTTGATTTTATGTAATCAATAGAAATCACGCCATTAGTAATCAACTGCTTAATGGTATTATGTCTCCGACGTATGTGTCGTGACTTACCATTATAGATCCTGCTTTGAGCTCGTCCTATAGCTGACTGACTATCACAGTGTATGATAATAGGAGCAATTGGCTTAGGCCAACATGGAATGTCCTCTAGGATATTTCGAAGCCATTCAGCTTCTTCCCCAGCTTTATCGAGTGCTATAAACTCAGCTTCCATAGTTGACCGAGCTATGCATGTTTGCTTTGTAGACTTCCATGACACAGCACCACTACCTACAGTGAATAAGTATCCACTGGTGGATTTAGAATCTTTACAATCTGATATCCAATTTGCGTCACAGTATCCTTCCAATACTGCTGGATATCTTGTATAGTGTAATCCAAGGTTCATTGTGTACTTGAGGTACCTCATTACTCTATTTAGAGCTTTCCAATGATCTTCACTTGGATTACTGGTAAACCTGCTCAATTTGTTTGCTGAACAAGCTAAGTCTGGTCTTGTACAGTTCGTTATGTACATTAGACTTCCAATCACTTGTGAGTACTTCAATTGATATACTGGTTCACCTCAATTCTTCCTTAAGTGCATACTTAAGTCAAGTGGGGTTTTTACTGGTTTTGCATCAAACATATTGAATCGTTTGAGAACGGACTCAATATAATGACTTTGTGACATGATCAATCCTTCAGTTACCCTAGAAATCTTGATTCCTAGGATAACATTGGCAACCCCCATATCCTTCATGTCAAAATTCCGTGTTAACATCTTCTTGGTATTCAAGATGATGTCACGAGTACTGTCCATGATTAACATGTCATGTACATAGAGACATACTATCACATAGGCATTAAGTGTGTTTTTGATGTAAACACACTTGTCACACTCGTTGATCCTGAAGCCGTTTGTCATCATTACTTGATCAAACTTCAAGTGCCATTGTTTTGGTGCTTGTTTTAGTCCGTACAAAGACTTAACAATTCTACAAACTTTCTTCTCTTGTCCTGGCACAACAAACCCTTCTGGTTGTTCCATGTATATCTCCTCCTCCAAATCACCGTTCAAAAAAGCCGTCTTAACATCCATCTGATGGATTTATAAGTTATAGACTGCTGCAATCTCGACTAGCACTCTGATTGATGTAATCCTTGTCACTGGTGAGTAAGTGTCAAAGAAATCAAACCCTTCTTTTTGTTGATAACCTTTGGCTACCAATCGCACTTTGTATTTGTCGATAGATCCATCTTCTTTTAACTTCTTCTTGAAAATCCACTTGCATCCGAGTGGTTTACTTCCTGGTGGAAGATTGACCAACTCCCAAGTGTGATTTTGAAGAATAGATTCTATCTCACTGTTGATTGCCTCTTTCCAGAATGAAGCTTCTGGTGTTGACATCGCCTCTGAAAAGGTCCTTGGCTCATTCTCTACCATGTAGGTTAGAAAATCTGGTCCAAATGATGTCGGTATTTTGGCTCGTTTGCTTTGACGGGGTTTGTCAATTTCTTGAGTCGTTGTATCCCGAGCTCGCTTACTCGTACTGGCTTCTTTATCATTTCTATCTTTTTTTGGAAAGACGTCTTCAAAAAACACTGCATTTCTTGACTCCATGACAACATTTTCATGTATGTCAGGGATGTCAGACTTGTGCACCAAGAATCGATATGCACTACTGTTTGTTGTATATCCTATAAATATACAATCAATTGTTTTGGGCCCTATTCTGACTTGTCTTGGTTTAGGTACTGCTACCTTAGCCAGACACCCCCACACTTTTAAATATTTGAAACTAGGTTTATAACCTTTCCAAAGTTCATAAGGGGTCTTTTCCATCCTTTTAGATGGAATTCTATTTAGAATGACATTGGTAGAGAGAATTGCTCCCCCCCACAAGTTCTGAGGTAAACCCGAACTTATCAACATAGCATTCATCATCTCTTTAAGAGTTCGATTCTTGCGTTCAGCAATACCATTGGATTGAGGTAAGTATGGCGCAGTCGTTTGATGAATAATGCCAAGTTTTGAACAAAATTCATTAAACGGTGTATCATATTCACCACCTCTATCACTACGAATTATCTTAATTCGTTTGCTAAGTTGATTTTCAACTTCATTCTTATAATCCTTAAAAGCATTAACAGCCTCATCTTTGCTACTTAGCAAATAAACATAACAGTATCTAGTGCAATCGTCAATAAAAGTTACAAAGTACTTTTTACCACTTCTTGTTTGCACAAACTTTAAATCACACACATCTGTATGAATTAAATCTAACATTTCAGTGTTTCTTTCAATCGAAGGAAAAGGAGCATTAGTCATTTTCGCTTCAACGCAAATTTGACATTTTTTCTTAGTCATATTCAGTTTAGGCAACAAATCAAGATTAATCATTCTTTGAATTGATTTGTAATTAACGTGTCCCAAACGTAAATTCCATAAACAAGAAGACTCAAGCATATAAGCAGAAGTAGATGCATTCTCATTAGCCACTACGGGCTCAACTTTTTCTTTCTTAGGTACAATGGTCATAACGTTTAACTTAAACATTCTGTCTACCAAGTACCCCTTTCCACAGTACAACCCATTCTTAGTAATGATAACTTTGTTAGACTCTAACACAAGTCTAAACACATGCATCACCATCAAAGCGCCAGAAATCAAATTCTTCCTAATATCAGAAACATGCAGAACATTCTGCAGAGTCAGAAACTTTCCAGAAGTCAACTTCAAAACAACATTTCCTTCACCTTCAATCTTCGATGAAGCATCATTTCCCATGTAAATCTGTGCACCATCAACGGCCTTGTATTCGGTGAACATTGCCTTGCTTGCACAAACATGTCTCGTAGCTCTCGTGTCCAGCCACCATGCGCGCGGATTACCCACAATGTTGCATTCACTCATAACAGCACAAAGATCAAGATCTTCCATTGCACCAACCAGATTCACCTTCGTTTTCTCTTGCCTTTTCTTTGGTTTGCGACAGTCACTGCTACGGTGCCCCTGAATGCCACAATTGTAGCATTTTTCTGCGAACTTTTTGGCGATCTCTTTGCCTTTGTTGTTCACTCCCAACTTGCCTTTCTTTTTCTTCGTCGCCTCTGCGACATGAGCCTTTGCCTGACCAGAAAATTGAGCAAACTTCTTCTCAGATCTGCAATTGTCTTCTTCGATAAGCAATCGAACAATCTGATCTTCCAAGGACATCTCCTTTCGCTTATGTTTGAGATAGCTCCTGAATTCCCTCCACGAAATAGGTAGCTTCTCAATCACAGCAGCAACAAGGAAAGATTCACTAAGGGACATACCCTCTTCCTCCATTTCAGCCACTAACATCTGAAGTTCCTCAATCTGAGAAACAACAGTTTTAGAATCAGTCATCTTAAAATCAAGAAATTTACCAATGATAAATTTCTTCGCACCAGCATCCTCTGTCCTGTATTTTTTATCTAAAGCCTGCCATAAAGATTTTGCAGTCTTAAAGGTACTATACAGTCCATACAGAGTATTATCGAGACAACTTAAAATATGACTCAAACAGACATAATCACTATATTTCCATGCTTCAGCCATCAAGCTATTCTGCATATTCATGTTTTGATCCTCGACTGGTATCACCACTGGAGGATCCTCGGTCAGCATTTTGGCCAGCCCCAGAGTTGTCAAAAAGAACAGTATCTTTTGTTGCCATCGTTTGAAGTAGCTGCCTCCAAACTTCTTTGGTTTCTCTGCAGGTCCAACAACCGGAACAGGAGCAGGAATGGCAGCGGGTGCAACTGGAACAGCATTGTTCACTTGCTCGGACGGACCAAGGTGCACGCCATTGAAGGAGTTCGAACTTTCGTTCTCCATTTCGGATTCTATAAACGCAATACAGGAACAAAACCAGAAACCGATTAGTTTCGTACAAACAGATGCAATAAACGCAACAAGAAAACCGAAACAGATTACAGTATCTATACGAATTCGTCTTAAGAATGTTAGAAACAGTAATCTGAACAAGTGTACAGTGTGTGTTTGGCTAAATCGACAAAAAATGCAAACAAAACCGAGGCGAGTCTAAGGACTCTGTCCTTAAGACGAATTGTTCCGGTATACTATGCCCAACGGATGGAACAAACGTCTCCCAGGATACAACGGCAAAACAGTTCACACGAGTGGCACTGCAACATAGGAACTCATCAAACCTGTAAGCGCTCTGACTTCACGATCACTGTAAGGAATGAATGCAATACAGCAGTATGTATGCAAGGGGAGAAAGCAGAAGAAATAAGAAATTTCGTTGGCTTTTCAAAGGTCTGGAGAAGCAGACCTTTAAATAGGAAATAAGAAAATAGCAGTTTTTGATCTCAGCCGTTAGATCTGGCGGTTTTCATCCACAACCGTTAGATCGACGGTTTTAAATGTGCACCGTTGGATCTGACGGTTTTCATCCAGAGCCGTTAGATCGAAAACCGCGACGGTTTTTAATGTAGACCGTCGGATCTGACGGTTTTTGATCTCGGCCGTTAGATGATAAACCGTAGCGGGTTTCATCTACAGCCGTTAGATCATAAACCGTAGACCGTAGGATCAAGTAATTATTTTTCTGAAAAAATTTAAAAGAAAATTTATCCAAAAAGATAAGAACCGGGCGGGCGAGCCACGAGCACGAGCCGAGCCGACCGGACGGGCGGCGGCGGCGCGCGCGTGTGGTAAACCTTGCCTGAGCTGCGTCCTGACTCCGTCAGAAAACTTCTCATGCCCAAGGGCACATCTTAGAAAGCTCCAACTTGAAACTTATATGGTGGTCTTTCTCTCTTAAGTGGGCAATGTGGTATACAAGCAAATTGGTGATGTGTTCACTCCTCAAGAGGCCACATCACCAAATTTTCTAATTTCCACCAATTTTACTCCAACTTTGAGCATTAATTTCTCATTCACCCGGTATCGGAATCGAGTGATTCAAAAGCCTAAAATCATCTCGTTACGTAGATAATTTAGAAATTTTTAGTTTCCGTTTTTGATTAACGAACACTAATCATAATTAAGCTCAAAGTATGGTGGTTGTCAACTTTTAACAAACCCATTTGCCCAAACTTTTCCAATTTATTCCAAATCCTCCAACAATTACAACAAAAATATTGGCAGATATGTTGACAAGACTCATGCGATGACCAACAAGGTCAGTTCTCATGCAAAAAACAGATAATAAAAGTAAAGCATAAAGAACATGAGGACCCATATCGCATGACATTCTAGTCTTTCTGGTTCAAAATTTTGAAGCTTAGACTGCCTCTACCAGATGACTTAAGCAAGCCTTCTTTAGCACAGAGCTGTTCACCTTCAGCCAATCGACTATGGCGTCATAACTCTGAAGGACTAAGGCACATCTGCTACTTGCTAGGTTTTGTGTTAGTAGCCATTGAAGTGCATTAGACTTCAAGGCGTGTGGGGCTAACCTTCCTCACATAAAAGAAGTGACATTTCTAGTGCTTAGAGGCTGGCAGGTTTTCTACAAACTAAAACTCTTTGTTCAGCATTTGTTGGCTAAAGTAAAAGACTTTCAGAGGACTTACACATAAAAAAAGCCCCTAAATATCTGTATTTCAATGCCGACTTGAATGGATCGAAGAAAAGAGGAAATAACAAGCCAAGGTTCTGAGGCCATTAGGCTTGATATTAGGAAGCTTAAGCTGGTAGTATGCTAAGATTAGCTTCAAAGGCTTGGAAATAGGAAGGATGAAGCCTATCTTGAAATATTCCTCATAGATAACCTTGTAACCCTGATATAGGTCATAGGTTGTCCGACAAAGAGGCGGGAGTATTGAGGTCAAATCTGTCACAGTCAATCTAGTGGACTCCGCAAAGTCTCACCAGGTTGTCCTGGTTCAAGATGCAAAAAGTTTTTTGGACTAAGCTTGAAGGCTCCCTCCCACCCGCAGTACCAAATGACAAAGTATTGTAATCTACTATTCATGGGTAACATATAACTAGATGCTAACAGAGGAATTCAAAGACCACGTCGTCGGGATAACTCTACCAGGTCCCGGTGGGACCAGCAACGACGACTATCAGCCTCCTTATCTCTTTGCTAGCGGAGGTTGCCAATGCATGAGGTTCTCTCCGAGGAGGAATTAGATTTAGACTCTCCTCCTGCACCACCGCCATCATAGGAGGCCTCCTCAGAGATTTTTCAAGAATCAGAAGGAGATGACATGACTGATTATTAAAAAAAAGGAGGAAGAAGAACTTACTTGGTTGTGAAAGGGTTGAAAGGCCAGAGATAAGGGACGGAAATGAGAGGGATGAACGAACGTCGAGAAAAGTTGTAGAAGGTTTTCGCGAATAGAGAGAAAATGGAAGGGAATGAACATAAAAAAGTGAAATATGAAGGCAGAGATTTTGATCCAGGTATTCAGAAGTAGAAAATATTTCCCACGGGGATGCTCCCCAAAAATCAGGATACGTTACGGTTGCAGTCACTCTAAAAACTACACCAGGGAACCTCTGCATTACCGCATGACGCATGCATAGTCAAGTGTTGGCACGTAGTTACGTGCAATAGTGAAACAGCCGGAAGATTTTATCTGTTACCAGGAGGTCAGTCTTCTTTTTTAAGCTAACAAGGCAGATCTGGGGATGTCTTATGAGGATATAGCCAAGAAGCAATTCAGCACCTCGAGTAAGCACCATCTGACTATCCCGGCCGGGACACAGTGTTACGCCCGCTGTATTTGAGCAAAAGAAAAAGGAAAATAAATAAATTGCATAGTAACAATACTAGTCTATTTTGAGTTTGAAAAGTTGGATAAGTCTTAAACCAAATACAATTAGGAAAATGTGTTTGAATTTCCATGGTATATCCTATTTCTAATTGGAAGAACCTAATCTTTTTCTAAACTTAATAATTGCATGTGGCTAATTGGGTGCATCACCACAAAAAAATTGTGGTTTGCCGACGGAAAAATCACCGACGAACAACGTATAGTCGTTGTTTCGTCGGTAATAGCGACGACTCTGCGACCAAAATAATGTAGTCGCTAATTGCGACGAAAGTACGATGAAATTCGTTGTCGCTAAAAGAAAAATAGTCAGTTCAGGTGAATTACGTCGGTGATTTGTCGGTGTCTCGTCGCTATTCTGCGTGTTTTTGTTCGTCGCTATTTCGTTTATAACGCTTCGTCGCTATGTCGTCGCAAATGTGTCGCTAAAAGTATAAAATAAATTCGTCGTTTACTAAGTTCTTGGAGTTGTGTATCGTCGTTTTTTTGTCAATGAAACCCGTATGTGGCAAATGTTTTGAATTACTTTCCGTTCGTAATTCGGTTTGTCGTTGTGTCGTCGCAGATACATCGAGAATTAAACACGTGTATTGATTAAGGAAAAAGAAAGCGGTAATTGGGAAAAATACTCATTCATTTAATAATAAGAAGTTACATTATCAAACGAAAAAATAAAAAAAAATCTAAAAAGAGATGCGGAGATGGGCCGTTCACTCTTCGTCATCGGACGAAAGAGTGGCCGCGACATTCTCCGCAAACTCTTTGAGAAGGCGCTTGAGCTTGTAGTATCTAAATTTCATCTTCCGCAGCCTTCTAGTCATGTAGTGCAGTTGCCGCGACTGCTGATGCATGTTTGCCATCAGCATACGGAAGTCGGCGTCCTGCACCGGCATTTGTTCTTGATCATCCTGATGCGGCGGTGGGCCATAGACAGATACAGAACCCTCTCGCTCAACCGATGGTGGTTGAGGAGGAGGTCCTTCTGGAGGGGCACTGTTTGCCCGTCCACCACGCCTTGGGGTTCTTTTAAAACGACGCGGCATATTTTGATTATTTATAACGTTCTATGTGTGTATGTATAACAGCGGATGTTTGGGGTATAAATAGTGAAATGAGCGACGACATAGCGACGACATAGCTACGCATTTGTCAACCGTTGGGAATGTGCAGTGTGTGCAGTGAATGTGCAGTGATGACCTTTCGGATGTTATAGCGACGACGTAGCGACGAATTAGCGACGTATGTTTATCGTACGATGCAACCGTTGGGAACTGAACTGACACTGCCGAATAGCGACAACTTGGCGACGGAATAGCGACAAAACGCGACGAATGTGAAGAGACGTTTGACGTCGCTGTTTCGTCGGTAAAACGTCGGTAAATTCAAAAAAAAAACCCGCGAAACCCGTTCTTCTCATTGTATTTAGTTTTTCCTTTTTTCGTCGATACGGTTTGTAGGTTTTTGTCGTTCTATTAAGTTTCGTCGAAGATATAGTTAGGTTTCGACGATACGGTTAATAGGTTTTTGTCGTTCCATTAAGTTTCGTCGAAGATATATATAGTTAGTAGGTTTTCGTCGTTGTATTAGGTTTTGTCGGTATATAGTTGATGTTTAGTCGGTGAATTAGTCGGAAGAAATTTTTCTTAACCACATTTCGCGTATACAGGTGCGTCGTCAGGATTCGTAAGAGATTAAACACGTGTTATAATTATTAAGAAAACAAATACGATATTAAAAAAACAAACTTCATTAATATAAAATTAAAAATTAAAAATTACAAAATATAATAAGAAATATTTAAGAAAAGCTAAATAGCGAAGAGTAGCCACTCACTGTTCGTCATCCGAACAGAGAGAAGCTATACTCTCCGCACACGCCTTCAGTTGGCGTCTCAACTGTGCAGATTTGGATTTAATCCGCATCTGCCTTTTATCTATGTAGTCGAGACGCTCTTCCTGAACCGTGACATGCGCCCTCACCTCATCTAACATTTTCCACAGATCTCGTACTTCTGTTTGGAGTTCGACAATTTGTCGATCCCGGCGAGGCTCAGAGGGCTCTGGTGGGGGAGGAGGTGGGGGAGGAACAGTTGAAGAAGAAGGCACTTCAGTTGGCGGTGTTGCCGCCCTACCACCACGGCCACCACGTCGTGCTTGCGCTTTAGTACGAACCATTTTGGATTATAAAATAGTTGTTTTATATGTTGTTGTGGGCACACGCTGATCCACTGTCTATATAGTGAAAGCAGCGACGACATAGCGACGAATTAGCGACGCAAAACATCGTAAGTTGTAAGCATGGGGAACTGGACGGACTGTCTTTTACCGACGACGTACCGACGACATAGCGACGAAACACGTCGTACGGAATGAAGAGACGTTTTGCGTCGCAATGTAATCGGTACTTCGTCGGTAAAAGCATATCAAACGACGTGTTTCGTCGCTGGTCGTCGGTACGTCGTCGGTATATGTGTTTGTTTGTCTCCGGGATTTGTGTTTCTTGTTCGTCGATGTTCGTCGCTAAGTCGTCGGTATATGTGTTTGTTTGTCTCCGGGATTTGTGTTTCTTGTTCGTCGCCGTTCGTCACTAAGTCGTCGGTATTGTGTGCTTACTGGGAACGATAAATATAAGTTGGTAGACATACACCAAGGGCGACGGTACAGAAAATACGATCCATACGTTTTGGCTAGTCAAGCGTCCCAGGTGTACTATCTATCGTATCCAACAACGAGGATGAATGCGAGCTCAAAAGACTGGCGAGCCGTGTGCAAAGTGAAATCGAGCAAGTTTGATGTGAGTATACAGACAGTTTCAGATGGTATGGACGCCGCATTTCAAGAAGAAAACCCGTCCGTTCTAGATACGACACATGTTCAACTGCACGACCTCCCTCTAAATGACCCCAACGGCGGTTTTATCGAAATTCATCTCAATATACAACCGTCTGACAATATTGAAGACGTAGTCGAAGACGAATACGAGGATGAAGAGGACGACGAGCATGTAGATGAAGATGAAGATGAAGACGAAGATGAAGATGCGTATGAGGATGCAGATGACCAGGAAGATTGACGTTAGCCAAAATTTTTTATGTACCTCTTTATATGAAAGTGTGTATGTGTTGATGTACTTATATTCATGTATATACTACTTTATATTTTATATTATTTTTTGTTTGAAAATGATAACACCGACGAGTTACCGACGAAATGTTTCGTCGCTAAATTTGAAATAACGACGACCATGAAAAATAGCGACGAACTAAATAGCGACGGAACTTCCGTCGCTATGTCGTCGCAAAATTTCATAGATATAAGCTGAAATTCCCTTCTTCTTCCCCATTTCCCTCCCCCCGCGAAAACCTCCCCTCCCTCCGGCAAAAACCCCCCCTCGCGAAGAAATCCCCTCCGGCGAACCCCCCCCGACGAGCTTCCTCTCCGTTGACCTCCCCTCTCCGGTTAGTTTTTCTTCCTATTTCGTTTTTATTGCAATTACCGTATATATATGTATATGTATATGTATATGTATATTTCGTTTTTATGTATATGTATGTATGTACCGTATGTATGTATGTACCGTATGTATGTAAATGTATATGTATATTTCGTTTTTATGTATGTATGTATGTACCGTATGTATGTATGTACCGCATGTATGTATATGTATATGTATATGTATATTTCGTTTTTATGTATATGTATGTATGTACCGTATGTATGTATATGTATATGTATGTATTTCGTTTTTATTGCAATTACCGTATGTATGTATATGTATGTATATGTATATGTATGTATATGTATGTATATGTATTTAATAGATTTGTAAATGTAAGTATATGTATATGCATATGTATGTATATGTTTTTAATACATATATACACGCACATATACATATATACGGTACACGCACATATACATATATACGGTATATGTATGTATATGTTTTTAATACATATATACACGCACAAATACATATATACGGTACATATATACGGTACATATATTTAATTTCGTATTTAAATATAGTTAAATTTGTAAAAACTGTTTTTAATAGATTTGTAATATATCTTTTGTAATTTTTGTATATAAATATATGTAAAATTATTAGAAACTGTTTTTTTTGGTAGAATTATGTATGTATATATATTTTTCCTATTTAAATATATTTATAATTATATAATCTATTTTTGGTACATATATGTATATGGTATATATATATGTATATACGGTATATATATATATATATATATATATATATATATATATATGCATATACGGGTATATATATGTATATACGGGTATATATGTATATGGTATATATATGTATGTACGGGTATATACGGGTATATATGGTATATATGCACCAATATTGTTGTTAAGGTTGAATTAGTTGAAATGTGGTGTGCTTGGCCAATGAATGATGCATGTACAAACTGTTTTGTAAGAGGTTTGCATATGATTTTCGGTATGATTTGCATTTGTCTTTGGAGAGGCCATTAAGGCTGGAAAACTTCCGTTTAAAAATTATTAATATGTTCCTCTCAGATCTGATGGCTAGTGACGGTTTACCGACGAGATCCACATACCCACCATCTACACAGGACCTTCAAGGAGAGTTCGATGCGTTCATTCATCAGCATGATACGTACGCCTCGGTTTCGACCGCCGCTCTGGCTGCGGACTCAGACCTTTTACGGTCTGCCGACATGTCCGCACCCCCCAGACATACGACGCCACCCACACCCAGCGTTTCAGCACCTCATCCGGCGTCTGATGCGGCATCGGACCAGGGTGTCATATCAGGGCGTCGTCCCCTCCCTTGGTCAAATGATACCCATACGTAAGTAATGATTAATTTATTTAACATGTTTTCAAATATATTTCACGCGTTATTTTTTCCTAACAACTTAAACTCTTTCAGCTTTGGATCGGACA
This sequence comes from Eustoma russellianum, assembly GCA_036186865.1. Taxonomy (NCBI): domain Eukaryota; kingdom Viridiplantae; phylum Streptophyta; class Magnoliopsida; order Gentianales; family Gentianaceae; genus Eustoma; species Eustoma russellianum. The sequence goes on along the minus strand of AP025059.1, from coordinate 30,470,507 downwards.
ATGGCGCGCTTTCCGGTTGCATCACCCGGTCCTTCCACCTGAGGCTTGACCCATCTGGATATACCTGGGGCCGTGTCACCCCGGAGACACGTAGGTTCTACTGGGATGAGTTTCAGGTATTCAAATTTGATAAATTTCACTTTTTGATGCGTAATCAATCATTACTTTTCTAACCACACTTTTATTATTCCTCCGTATGATAATTGCAGAAGTCGTACAGCTGGCCAGCCGACATCGCCCGCGACGTGGAGCAGGCCTGGCGGCATAGGGCCGCCAAACGCTACGGGGACTTCGTCAACTCCCTCAAGACCAAGTCGGAGCGTGACCCCACGTGGATAAGGCCTGCCTACGTATCCGAGGCCGTCTGGGCGGCGTGGGTAGAAGGGTGGAGGGACCCTGCTTACCAAGCCCGCAGCGCCCGGAACGCGGCGAACCGGCGCAGCGGCAACGTACAGGGCCCAGCACCTGCCACACACTCAGTTGGTTCGGTTTCCCACGCCACCACGATGCGTTCTATGGTGAGTATTTTAATATTGGATTATAACGACCTTCATTGATTTCATTGGATTATTTACATTCATCGACTTAAGTGGATTATTTACATTCAGTTAGTTAAGTGGATTATCTATATTCGTTGATTACTTATGTTGCGCTGTTGTTTTTTTGGTATTCGTATATGGTTACTTTAAGTGGTACATGTGATTTGACTTGGGAGAGGCCTTTAAGGCCGGGATACCTCCGATAAACGAATAGGTCATGCCGAAATTTTTAAAAATTCTGCATATCACTAACATATTTTATTTCATTCTTTCAGCACCAGGAGACGGGGGAGTGGCCAGCCTCCTACGATCTCTTCTACAAGACGCATCGGAAGAGAGCCTCCGACGGAACGGAGGACTGGATCACGACGAAGGCCCGCGACATCAGTGTAAGTAGACTACGATATCATTTGTTTTTTTCCTTAGTTTGTTTTATTGCTAAACCATAACAATTCATATTCTCATTTCAGGACGAGTACAACAGATTACTCGCAGATAGGGGCGAACAGGCCGACAAGAACCGCGCTTATTGGGATGCGGTTCGGACCGTCGGCCCTCAGAATAAGAAGAAGAAGGAGGTGTACGGGGTTGGATCAGCAGCGCCGCGATTCTTTTCCGAAGTTCTGCATCCAGGTGCTTCCTCTGAGGCCAGCACCTCCGCGCCTTCTGCGACGCCAGAGGATATTTCGCGCCTGGAAGCAGATAATGCGGCGCTGCAGCGTGAGATAGAGTCCATCAGGACGAGGCAAGAGGAGAGTTTACAGGCACTGCAGTCGCAGCAGCAGGCGATGCAGCAGGCGCTTCAGCAGGCGCTTCAGCATGCGTTTGAGCAGGCGCAGCATCAGACGATGCAGGTGCAGCAGGCAACGAACCAGCAAATCTTCCAGCTGTCGCAGGTCGTCATGACTTTCATTTCCAACTCCTCGCAGCCTCAGCCTCAGCCTCAGCCCCGCCCTCCTGATGGTCACTCTTCTCCGCATGATCCCCCTCCATCTTCCTCTTCATAGTTTTTTATTTTTTCATTGTTTGTACAGTCTATTTCATTTGTTGTATTGACATTTTCTTTGTACTTTTATATATTCTATCTGACAATTTTACGGATTCTATTTCGTTTGTGTTGTTTAATTATACGAACTTGAATGCGCAAATACCGTATTACTGTATAATATTTGTACAAATGATTTAATATACAAAATAAAATATATTATAGAAATTAAATAATAATAATAAAAACTTTTTAATTAATAATGTATTAATATTATTAATAAATCAAAAAAAATTTAAAATTTAAAATTAAATAATGTATTTAAAATAATTATTAGTAAATTTAATATTTTTAAAAATAACAAATACCGATGAACCGGCGACGAAATTGGTCTGTCGCAGATCGGAAATAAAAAAACAAAAATTTAAAATTAGCGACGAAAAGACTTATTAACGACGACATTTTGCGACGAAATAAAACGGAAACAAAAAATAAAAAAATAATAAATAGCGACGGTAAAACATATACCGACGAAATTTTGTGACAAAATTCTTTGTCGCAGAACATTAATAAAAAAATAAAAAATACGAAATAGCGACGAAATAATTTACCGACGAAACAGCGACAAAAGAAAAAAGGTCGCAGACCTGACATTTTCTCGTCGCAGTTTTGCGACGATACACCGACACAATTTGTTTCGTCACAATACAGCGACGCATTGCCGACGAAATTTGCTTTGCGACAAGTCGTATAACGACATTCATTTTTCGTCGCTATATGCCTGTAGCGACAAAATAGCGACGGTTTTTGTCTGTCGCTATAGACTTTTGTTTTTGTGGTGCATGAAACTGAGAATTGTACATGGTCAATTGCTAAAATCCATTAGTCATTCGAAATTTGTTCTTCAAATTGCTGCTGGCCTTTTTTTTTTCTTTTTTAGAAAAAACAAATCTATATATTTGAATTGCAAAAGGGAAAAGGGCCAAAGTTTGACAATTGTTTTTGTAGTATGTGTAAGTGGCGTGAATGGCATTTTAAAGCCACTGGCCAGTAAATTTGGAAAAACACACACACACACATATATTAATATAATATTTGGAGAAGTATAATTTTGGCCAGGGGCTGGGAGATGAATATTTGGTATTTTGGACTTTTGGTCATTTGGATTATTTGTTTGGACTTATTTGGTATTTAGAGCGCGTTTTGGTAAATTTGACAAATTTGACATTTTGGCCATTTTGTTAATTTGGACTAACTTAAGTACTTGAGAAATGATTTTGAAAAGTTGCATTGCATTTTTTTTAGAAATTCACACTTCAAGGGAAAAATAGAAAGCTATGAAATAATTATTATAAGTCAGTCAAATTAACCTTTATTATTAGGTATTGATGTTTATACTACAATTGTTTAGATTCGAGCATAGAAGAGAAGGAGGTTAATTCGTCAAAAAGGTAGGTGTCTCTTCCCTCTCAAACGGATACGATTCATGCATGCTTTGATGGTATACTAATGTGTTTCGTTGTTTTATTTGTTTAAGTTGTAAATTTTGTTTCGTTGTTTTATTTGTTTAAGTTGTAAATTTTGTTTCGTTGTTTTAATTTGTTAAGTTGTAAATTTTGTATATGTTGGAAAGCATGAGATATATTGTTTATGGCTGCTATGTGCGTGTATGTGTGTGAAATTGGTGGTATGATGGAATCGAAAACAAAATATCCTTAAAAAAAGGGGGAAAATGAGGAACTTTTACATTAGGAGCCTTTAAAAAGTTGTATTTTGGCCTTAGAATAGGTTCCTATAGACTGGAAATAGGAGAAAATGGGGGTTGGGATCGAAAAACGAATCACAGCGCACATTGTCACTGGTGGAACAACCATTAAACAAATAAATAAATAATTAAATTAAGACGGAGAATAGGCCGGCCAACAGACCGGGTCGACTGGCCAGCGGGTCGGACCAAAGGCGGCTCATTAACCTCTCAAAGAAAATGTATCGGGTCTCGCGGATCAGGCTAGGAAAATATAATTAAATACCAATAAGAATATCCAAATAAATTCAAGAAAATATAACAGGTTAAAATTAAATTATTTTCACTTAATTTATGAAGTTTGGTAAATTTAAGTAATTAAAAATTAATAACAATAAATATAATTAAGTAAGGAAAACATAGGGAAAATTAGTAGAAAATTCTAGTAAATTAATACAATTTAAGAAAAAATAAGGGAGATGCTAAATAACCACTTTCCAATATTCGTAAAATTTATGAAACCAAATATTGAGTGCCGAAGATGGTGACGATGGGCGTACGGGCCCCATGCGACTTGAGTGCCGGAGGTGGTGAGGATGGGCGTACGGGCCCCAGGCGATTTTGTTGTTGCATTCATGGCACGTGCATTGCATTTGGAGTGGGTTGAGATGTACGGGTCTCAGACGCTCGAGTAGAGTGGATCATGGTGTACGGGCCATGGGTACTCGGTAATGGTGCATCATGGTGTACGGGCCATGGGCATCGGTTGTAGTAGATCGTGGTGTACAGGCCACGGGCATCGGTCAGGGTGGATTGTAGTGTACGGGCTACAGGCATCCAGTCAATCCCGGGATCATGCATTGCATATAGGTCTAGGGCATATTGCATGACATGATTCTTGTTACGTGTGACACGTTATTTGAGCATGCATCACGTACTTGCACATTTTTATGTGGAGTGCTTTACTTACCGCATTTACTTTATCTTATGCATGTTATCTTATGTTCATGTGCTATGTGGTTATATCATGTTTATGTGCTGTGTGGCTATATCATTTCGGTATGTATGTTTTGTATTTGTTTGAGGCGGACATCTATTGGGTGATTTCTGTCACTCACCCCTACTTCCCAGGTGAGCTGGATGAGGACTACGAGCACATCTTCGTTGAGAACGGGACGGACATACCATAGTGGGCTGGTTGAGAGCTGCAGCTAAGATATGAGAGACTCTGTAGCTGTTTTGTTCTTATTTATACTTTGAGGATTTTTCACATACTACTTTACAACTTTTATTACTAGAACTTTTGTTTAGCAATGTAATGACGATTATTGGGGTTTAATATATGTTATGGTTTATGTTTCCGCGAAAAATTTCTACGTCATTTTTGACAAGTAAGAGATTGATTCGACGCTTTGTATTCTCCTTAGGTAGATACGGCGGGTGCACTGTTTCCGATGTTAGGGCTCGGGAGCGGGGCGCTACAGGTGATATCAGAGCCGAGGCTCCAGATCTGCCTCGGAAACGCAGGATTAACTAGCTCACCTAGACATAAGCTAAAATCTCTTCATAAAATGACGATTTTACCACTAATAAAAAAAGTAGACTTAAGAGATGACTTTAGACTTAGGCTATGATTGGGTTATGGGAGGTGTGTGACGATGGTGAGCTTTTTCTGTCTAATTACCGTTTTACCCTGTGCCTAACCCTTTTAACCGCTATTGACTAATCTGATTTCTTTTCATGAGCTGTAAGTACAGAAATGCCTCCACGACGTGAGCCAGCTGGAAATGGTGGTGTGATCACCGGAATCAGAGGATCATCCCCAAGCAGTTGAAGATGCAATAGTCGCCATGACCAACACCTCAGCGCAGTAGCACCAGCTGCTGAACTAGCATGCACCGCCTCCACCACCATCGCACTCGGACCTGAGATTCTTCGACAAGGAGATGCGGAGGAGTGATGACGCAGCATAATTGACATCACCGATCACTTGGATGTAATTTCAGAATGAGTTTAAGAAGTACTACGTGTTCGACAGTGCGACCTTTCAGAGCATGGCTCCATATCACGGCGGAAGCATAGACTTAGGCTATGATTTTAGAAAATTAAGTTCTCTTAAGTCATGATCTTAGACATAAGTATCAATTTTTAGTCGTAAGCAATGAGTATATATTAAGCATGTTATTAGAATAAGACGTGACTTTAGAAGTTAAGTGATGATTTTGCCCGTAAGTTATGATATTAGATTTAAGGAATGACGATACGTAATATCGGCTCTAGAAATTGAGTGGTGATCTAAACATTAGGTGATGATTTCAACATAAGGACGGATCTTAGTCATAAGAGATGATTATACTAAGTAACGATCATAGACATAAGCGATGATTATACTCTAAGCATTGAACTTAGAAATAAGTAATGATTTTAGATGTAAGAAATGATGATACCAAGTATCGATTCTAGAAATAAGTCGTGACGTTAGATCTAAGTGATGATCGGATAAGGGATATACCCACGTATACCTAGGGCACTCCATACAACTCTAAATTATTTACCTTAGTGTAGATTACAACCATTTGTATAACTCCATAGGTCCGATCCCTGCAAACCCGGTATCATTGTGATAAAGGAAGCGAGTTCATGCATTTAACTCGACAGTAGTGTCGGAACGCGACTAGGTCTGAGTTGGGACCGTAGTTATTAAGGAATGATTTGTAGTAAAATTATGGTAATTAAGAAACGATTTATTAGCGTTATGATCAGTAGAGTTTTTGCAAAGAATATCGTACAAAGGGGATTATAGTTATGATTAAGAGTGGTTTTAACCGTAATACTTTTGTGAACGAATTACACCATTTTATAAATAGTCATTTGAGACATCGCGTTACAAAAACAAATGTATGATACTTTGGTTTTTGTGTTTACAAAAAAAATTAGAAGGCATATTATTTTAAATAGTTGAAGCTATATTCCAAATTATAGCTAGTAAGCTACTTTTCTTTTCAATTGAAGAAAAATATGTTCACACATATACTTCGTATAATAGGTGGTTGATGATATCATCGAGAAAGGTAAGGACATAATCATAGAGTTAGCTCGTAAGTATATAAGAATTGAATTCGAGAACTTGCTTCCACATTGGAAGACTCGATGGATATTTCATATGGTCATATAACTATGAGATGAATCATATGTGATGAGCCCAAGAAGTTAGAATCGTAGATGACAAGTATATAAGTGAAATGATACATGTCAAATGGTATAAATCAAAGCTTATAAGTTGAAATTATAGAGAATTAAATTAAAGATTATAGTACACCTAAGAACTGATTTTAGAGGGCTGCTGATAACCGCAGATATAAGTACGCTATAAACTGACAACTGGGATATGGAACCCCTGTTATGAGGACAATACCCTTAAGCTTGATTTTAGCATTATAAGAAGATAAGTTATGACCTTAAATAAGCGGAGAATAATGACTTTAGAAACTACCTTGCAGGTATACAAGGAATGATCTTGATACTTTAGCCCATGATAAGGAAGTGAAATGGTTAATATACCGAAATACGCAAGGGATATTTAGTTCAGTCATCACCTTGGTGAATGGATTAATTAGAACTACACTAAGTTGTTAATTGCATGTACGCAAGTTTCGAGGACGAAACTTTTGGTAAGAGGGGAGGAGTGTTACGCCCGCTGTATTTGAGCAAAAGAAAAAGGGAAATAAATAAATTGCATAGTAACAATGCTAGTCTATTTTGAGTTTGAAAAGTTGGATAAGTCTTAAACCAAATACAATTAGGAAAATGTATTTGAATTTCCATGGTATATCCTATTTCTAATTGGAAGAACCTAATCTTTTTCTAAACTTACACCTATCTATTCAATACCCTAACCTAAACTAATACACATATACACCTAATACCATCTTCGGCCGCCATCCCTGCTGAGGAAAAAGAATACATCAAGAGCAGTTCTTTCTTTTGGTTGTTGTTGCCATCAACCAGCGACAACATCAATTATATTTATCGCAATTCTTTGGCCTCCAAACGGATGGAAATTCCAGCGCCAACAACAAAGAAAGAAAAAGAGAGAGATTGCTGCACTTTGTTGCCATTTCAGCCGAGAGGTGCTTTAAGGAAAAAGAATAATTTTTGTCCAACATGAAGTCAAATTCAATCGTACGGTATGGCATATTGAGACATGTAAGTAATCTCCTTATACTTGCTATGTTTTGCGAAAATCTATACGTTATTTTAATATAAACTTCGGATCAAGCACGATTATCATTGGTTGCATTGTTGTATGAAAATATATATATGTATGGTAAATAGGCATACTTGTCATGTTGTTTTGTACGCTGGCCAAGGCTTTTTTTTGGAGATGTAATCATTATAATTTAAGATGTATAAACTATAAGTATTTGAATATATATATATATATATATGTACATACATAGAATTGAAAATTGTATAATATATATTTGTGGAGATCGAATTTGATGTATGGGCCGAAACTTTTGTGGTTTTCTTGTGTGTACGAAAGAAAAAAAGTAAGTACTTTCAGCATGAATATGACACATATATGTGTATGTGAGAATAAAAGAAAAAGTATATTGAATATTGAAGTTAAAAAGGCCAAAAGTTTTAAATTTCCCAACAAAGTGGGTTGTGGTCAGTATCAATTTTGCCTACATAAAATAAAATCTAGATTTTCGCATACATGTGAGGTATATTTCATATTACATATATATATATATATATATATATATATATATATATATATATATATAATTGCATGTGGCCAATTGGGTGCATGAAACTGAGAATTGTACATGGTAAATTGCTAAAATCCATTAGTCATTCGAAATTTGTTCTTCAAATTGCTGCTGGCCTTTTTTTTTTCTTTTTTAGAAAAAACAAATCTATATATTTGAATTGCAAAAGGGAAAAGGGCCAAAGTTTGACAATTGTTGTTGTAGTATGTGTAAGTGGCGTGAATGGCATTTTAAAGCCACTGGCCAGAAAATTTGGAAAAACACACACACATATATTAATATAATATTTGGAGAAGTATAATTTTGGCCAGGGGCTGGGAGATGAATATTTGGTATTTTGGACTTTTGGTCATTTGGATTATTTGTTTGGACTTATTTGGTATTTAGAGCACGTTTTGGTAAATTTGACAAATTTGACATTTTGGCCATTTTGTTAATTTGGACTAACTTAAGTACTTGAGAAATGATTTTGAAAAGTTGCATTGCATATTTTTTTAGAAATTCACCCTTATAAGGGAAAAATAGAAAGCTATGAAATAATTATTATAAGTCAGTCAAATTAACCTTTATTATCAGGTATTGATGTTTATACTACAATTGTTTAGATTCGAGCATAGAAGAGAAGGAGGTTAATTCGTCAAAAAGGTAGGTGCCTCTTCCCCCTCAAACGGATACGATTCATGCATGCTTTGATGGTATACTAATGTGTTTCATTGTTTTATTTGTTTAAGTTGTAAATTTTGTTTCGTTGTTTTATTTGTTTAAGTTGTAAATTTTGTTTCGTTGTTTTAATTTGTTAAGTTGTAAATTTTGTATATGTTGGAAAGCATGAGATATATTGTTTATGGCTGCTATGTGCGTGTATGTGTGTGAAATTGGTGGTATGATGGAATCGAAAACAAAATATCCTTAAAAAAAGGGGGAAAATGAGGAACTTTTATATTAGGAGCCTTTAAAAAGTTGTGTTTTGTCCTTAGAATAGGTTCCTATAGACTGGAAATAGGAGAAAATGGGGGTTGAGATCGAAAAACGAATCACAGCGCACATTGTCACTGGTGGAACAACCATTAAACAAATAAATAAATAATTAAATTAAGACGGAGAATAGGCCGGCCAACGGACCGGGTCGACTGGCCAGCGGGTCGGACCAAAGGCGGCTCATTAACCTCTCAAAGAAAATATATCGGGTCTCGCGGATCAGGCTAGGAAAATATAATTAAATACCAATAAGAATATCCAAATAAATTCAAGAAAATATAACAGTTAAAATTAAATTATTTTCACTTAATTTCTAAAGTTTGGTAAATTTAAGTAATTAAAAATTAATAATAATAAATATAATTAAGTAAGGAAAACATAGGGAAAATTAGTAGAAAATTCTAGTAAATTAATACAAGTTAAGAAAAAATAAGGGAGATGCTAAATAACAACTTTCCAATATTCGTAAAATTTATGAAACCAAATATTGAGTGCCGGAGATGGTGACGATGGGCGTACGGGCCCCATGCGACTTGAGTGCCGGAGGTGGTGAGGATGGGCGTACGGGCCCCAGGCGATTGTGTTGTTGCATTCATGGCACGTGCATTGCATTTGGAGTGGGTTGAGATGTACGGGTCTCAGACGCTCGAGTGGAGTGGATCATGGTGTATGGGCCATGGGTACTCGGTCATGGTGCATCATGGTGTACGGGCCATGGGCATCGGTTGTGGTGGATCGTGGTGTACGGGCCACGGGCATCGGTCAGGGTGGATTGTAGTGTACGGGCTACAGGCATCCAGTCAATCCCGGGATCATGCATTGCATATAGGCCTAGGGCATATTGCATGACATGATTCTTGTTACGTGTGACACGTTATTTGAGCATGCATCACGTACTTGCGCATTTTTATGTGGAGTGCTTTACTTACCGCATTTACTTTATCTTATGCATGTTATCTTATGTTCATGTGCTATGTGGTTATATCATGTTTATGTGCTGTGTGGCTATATCATTTCGGTATGTACGTTTTGTATTTGTTTGAGGCGGGCATCTACTGGGTGATTTCTGTCACTCACCCCTACTTCCCAGGTGAGCTGGATGAGGACTACGAGCACATCTTCGTTGAGAACGGAACGGACATAGCATAGTGGGCTGGTTGAGAGCTGCAGCTAAGATATGAGAGACTCTGCAGCTGTTTTGTTCTTATTTATACTTTGAGGATTTTCCACATACTACTTTACTACTTTTATTACCAGAACTTTTGTTTAGCAATGTAATGACGATTATTGGGGTTTAATATATGTTATGGTTTATGTTTCCGCGAAAAATTTCTACGTCATTTTTGACAAGTAAGAGGTTGATTCGACGCTTTGTATTCTCCTTAGTGAGATACGGCGGGTGCACTGTTTCCGATGTTAGGGCTCGGGAGCGGGGCGCTACACACAGACTGCCCAAGAGTTCATGCTAGCTGCTTGGGTCCAAACACACATTCAAGTTAGAATGGATGAGGGACATAGGATGCTCTCTCGACGTTGACTCGATGCTTAGGTTGCTGTCGGTTGCAAGTCCAATCCAGCCAGTTATCCTCAGAAGCTTGCTCCAAAGTTAACCACTTCGACCACAGTCTTTACACTAACCACGAGGGTCAAATCAACTAGGACCACCAGCTCGGATACGCTAGTGAACGCTCAGAAAGCAAAGGAAAGTCACCTCCGCTCGGTTAAGCCAACCCACCTCACATATGCAGATTCACCATGCATCATAACACATCACGCTAATTGATGGCCACGCACATACAACACAAAACACATGATAGCATTCCACAGTCCTCGAATATGTATTGGTCCGACAAAGCATATAAAAAGAAGACATGTTCCAATGAAAAGAAAAGGCAAGAGAAGGATTCTCTTCGAAAAATGCAACAGTTTGAGAAAAGAGAAAGTTTTCTCCAAACTCAAAAAGCTGAACTGCAAGTAATGAACATGTCCATGTCCTACTTGAACGTCATAGATTTTTTTCCCTATAATAATAACTCCGAGATCTCTAACTTTGTTTATTTATACAAGATAAAACCATTAAATTATTTGTTTTACAATTAAAATCAACATGCAATCTAAAGAAAGAGGGAAGTCCGACCTATAATAATAACTCCGAGATCTCTAACGTTATTCATTTATACAAGATAAAGCCACTAAATTATTTGTTTTACAATTAAAATCAACATGCAACCTTAAGAGAGAGGGAAGTCCAAAACCTCTTCAAGCAGCAATGAATCACCGAAAATTTCTCTGCATACTCAGCGTCAAGATCACATAGATGGTTCCAAACACAGTCAGAAATTTGTATATCAGAGGATTTGTTATTATCAGGTATCACATTTGAGTATATAGAATATTTTAAAGTCGACAAAGCCTAGACTTGTCTAGCTACGGCGCAGCCCAGACTTGTCCTTTGAATATTTCAAACGACGAAAAGAAAAGGACCGGCGTTCCTTCCTTTTCCCCCCTACTAAAAGATTCCCAAAATAAAAAAAAAAGCCCAAAGATAACTCATTACAATTTTCTTAAAATAAGTCTTTTTTCTGTTAAAAAAGGAGTCTTTTTATTATGTTTTGCTTTCAAAAAGCTGAAATCATTGAGCTTCAGTTTAATACTGTTAGCGATTCAGAGGGTTCATACAGCCGTAGGGCATATAACGTTGTTTACTCACACTTAATTGAGTTTTTTTTTTTTTTTGACAATACTTGATTGAGTTCAAGAACCTTAGTTTGCAGTCAGAAAATGAAAGAAAAAGATATTGAACAAAAGAAAAGGAAAACTTATCGCCTGCTCTTACTATTTCTAGTTATGCGTGCTTTATGACTATGCTTTTGAAAGCCGATCTTTTGGACCTTTTAGTTTCATAATGAAATACACTTCGAAGTATAGTTGCAAAAGAAAGTCCAAATTACACGTCAGGATTCTAAATATTTTAATATTTAGACCTTTCATATATATATATATATATATATATATATATATATATATATATATATATATATATATATATATGTTTATTATGTGTATATATATGTTTATACACCGGCCTGCATTGTCATTCCTTTGTTTTTTCTGCGTTCTACCTCCCTCTCTATCAATTCTACTGCTACATTCTTATTAAAAATCCAGCCTTTTTGATCAAACATGGCGGCACTCGTTCACACAATAAACCCTACGGGGTCGACTGACAATAAAAGCTTTGCCTCACTCTTTCAGACATCGCCCTCGACTACAATACCTCAGAAACCAATCCAAAAATACAAGGGAAGTCCTATGATCTCATTTACGGATGAAGAAATTTATTCTCTCGCTTCATTAGTTGGGACGTTCTGGTATGGCAAGCCGTCGATCGCCACTATTCGTTCAACGATTGATCGAATTGGATTTACTGGTCCAGTCCAGGTGGGTCTTTTAGACGCATCTCATGTGATCCTCCACTTCAAACATGAACAAGATTACTTAAGATGCTTTGCGCGGCAAAGTTGGATGATTGCGGAAAAATACATGAGGGTTACTAAATGGACTCCAACGTATGATCCCTCAGTAGATATTCCCACTGTGCCAGTTTGGGTTTCGCTTCCAGGGCAGCCCTTGCATTATCATCAGAAATCGGCCCTAATGCAAATTGGACGGATGCTGGGGACCCCCATGAAACTCGATACTGCAACTGCAGAAGCCATTCGTCCGTCAGTAGCTCGATTGTGTATTGAAATCGATGTTTCGCAGGATCCTTCTATCGTACCTTTTGGTCTACTATAAAAGCTGATGCCCACAAAGCTGTGCAAGAATTTTTTCTTGGTATCAGTCCACCTACAGCTTGCAGCAACATTAATCACACTCATTCCGAAGGTATCAAATCCTCAATCATTTACTGATTACCATCCCATATGCTTAACAAATTTTCTGGCCAAAGTTATCATGCGACTGATTTCTTCGCGTCATTCGGATCTTTTACCGAGATTAATATCTCCTGAGTAAGCTGGGTTCCTCAAGGGACGTAGTATCACTGACCATCTTTTGTTAGCTAAAGAGACGGTCCACATGATAGACAAACGCATCTATGGAGGCCATGTCGTCGTAAAGCTTGATATGACAAAGGCTTTTGATAGAGTGAATTGGTTGTATCTTCGGCAACTCTTGCTCAAATTTGGTTTTCATGCAAGACTCGTGCGAATGATCATGAACAATTTCTCACCTACAAGATGTTCGGTTCTCATAAATGGCAAGCCCGTGGGCTTCTTTCCTGTCTCCCGTGGAGTCAAACAGGGAGACCCGCTTTCTCTATTGTTATTTATATTAGCATCGGAAGGGTTCTCACGAGGTATTAATTCCTTAATAGCTTCGGGGGAGTTGTGTGGCTTTCAAGTTGGCCGTGCACCACAGGTATTCCATTTAGCATTTACAGACAATTTGGTGGTTTTTCTCAATGGTAGCTCGTCTAACATGAGGTGCTTTCAAAAGTTTTTGGATAGTTACCAAGCAGCATCCGGACAATTAATTAATTTCCAAAAGAGCCAGCTTGTCGTAGGGAAAAGTGTGGTAGGACGACGAGTTGCACAGAAGCTAAATATCGTCTGGTCACCTTGCCCGTGAAGTACTTAGGATCCTATCTATACAAGGGGATAAACCGTTCATCATATTGCACATCATTGATAGAACATTTTGACAAGTAACTTAATGGTTGGTCTTCAAATTTGTTATCTATGGCAGGCTGCCTGGTCCTTATCAAGCATGTTTTGTCTACTATGCCTATCCACATTATAGCAAGTTCTAGACTGCCAAAAAGTGTAATCAATGTCTTAAACCGCAAAATGGCTTCCTTCTTATGGAATGTTAAGCACCATTGGATGTCTTGGGATCAAATATGCTGCCCAGTTGATCGTGGTGGGTTGGGTATCCGAAGTTTAGAGCTGATACAGAAGGTGTATGACGGACAATTAAGGTGGAAGTATCATTCCTATGGTTCACTGTGGTCTCTCTTTAGCGGGGCGAAATACGGCCGCAGGAATGATATCTACGCACACATCTATGATTCTGCCACTTGGAAGCGTATTTGCGATACTCATGATTATATGCAGCTTAATACTCTTTCCACATCAGATGGCTTTAACTGGCCTGCTGATTCCCTTGGTCAATACACTATTAAGTCGGCATATTCGCTATACCACTCGCAAACACCATTGTTTGAGGCATCGAAATTCATTTGGTGGCCTACATCGCCTCCAAACGTGAAGGTCTTTTTGTGGCTTTTGTGGAGTCATTCGCTTCCTTTAACCAACACTCTTCGCGCATGGCAAGTCATTTACCCATCTCAATGTGTTTTCTGTATGGCGCAGTCGGACGTGATCATATCTTTCTACATTGTCCAGCAACTAAATCCTTGTGGATACAAGTAGCCAATCTGCTGTTTGGTCCCATGCCTCGCCAGAATACTATATAGTCTTATCTCTTATGTTGGTGGCGTCAAGCATCCACTGCTACGATGCAAAGCCGTGTGAGAGCAGTAATACCAACACTAGTTACATGGAGAATTTGGAAAGAATATTCCTCTATCAAGTTTGGTGATAGCAAATTTTCGTCGAATCATCTTTTTCAACAAGTCCGTTCTCATATATTTACGTGGTGTGCAACACTTCAAGGTCGCAAATTTGCAGAATCTCTTCCTCAGCTAGTAACCCAAGGATTCTCACCCAAGTTAAAGCTTTGTCGGCATAGACTTGTCAAATGGTCCCTCCCCCCATCCGGCCGTATGAAATTGAATGTTGATGCTACTGTTGGACGCACAAAAGCTACTGCGTGTGCGGTACTGCAGGATGAATATGTGCAATTTATCTCAGCCATTTGTTATGTATTACCTTGTGTCCCACCAATTCGGGCTGAATTGCAAGCTTTGCTATTTTCTCTTCTATATTATGCTATTCATTATGAGGGTCTGTATGTAGAAACGGATTGCCGCCATCTGCTTCACTTGGTTAGTCACTCTTCAAACTACACAGGATCAGTCGGAATGGATATTCAACGCGTAATACAGGTGCTGCGATTGAATGGTTCCACACTCGGCTACTGTCAACGACAGGCAAACTCCGCTGCACATTACTTAGCACGATATGGATTACATACAGCCGGTGTTCACTTATATACTTCGGCTGTGTCACTACCTTGTGATGTCCGAGGGTCTTTGATGCTGGATACTTCTCTACCCAATTTACGCCTCTGATGGACTGGCCTACAATGTTGGTATGTCTACTTCTACACATACTTTTTGTATCTACATACTATTGATACTCTAATACTTGCAATGATTGTGGGCAATGCCTTGTGTTTGTGCAACTTGGTTGAGGAATGGACATCAAGCGCGCTGCTCTCCCCGTGGGCTTTCATTTATTGCAACAACAGTTGGAGGTTGCCCATGGTCATATGGCTATGGGCAACTTGGGTACGTTTTCTCACACCAACTTATCCATATTGGATTGACACAGCTACTTGCCTTACGATTCATCTTGATGTGTGAGGTACACGTATGGCGTTGATATGGGAGATATGTGAAGCGCTCCACGGTGCTGCAATGCTGGCTGCTGCAACTATTATTCCACTGTTATCTCTTTTAGATCGCTTCTCTATCATGTCTATTCAACCTTCCTCTCATATAAATATGTACGCTTTTTTCCTTCGTTAAGGTTTTATCCACAAGGGTGGTTTTACTTAACAAGGTTTTAATGCGGCATATCATATATGACTGGAGATTACACATACTAGATTCACTTCATGCGTTATTTTCTTATGCTGACGCTGTCAAGGTTGTAATATGGTTTTCTCACACCTTAAGTGATCCTACTTAATAAAATTTGCTTTTATCTAAAAAAAATATATGTTTATATGTGTGTGTGAGTGTGTATATATATAGATATATATTAAAGGTCTAAAGCCAACATATGGAGGACTCTTTCCGGACACTTTTTACGTTATTACTTTTTGATTTTCTTCAATTCATAAGTCGGATTCAATATTTTATATGATCGCAATCTTGCGGATTTAAGTATAGAGCGAAAGATTCGAGTCTTTACGACCTAAACAAGTTATCAGCCACGGCATAGTCCTAATAGACTGCAACTATCCACAAAGCATTCATTATTTCATTTTCTGAACAAATAAATCCGTTTTAAGGCGATTAGAATCATAATCTGATCATTAAACTCAGGCAATATTTGAATAAAATAACTCTAAATAATATGATTCAATTAATTTGAAATATTATTGGCATAATAAAGTAAAACATTTAGTTTAATTTTTTTTTGATCCCCGTGGTGCGCCTTTTAAACATAATTGTAGTTTATATACAATTTTATTACTATACACGGATACGTTTTATTCCTATAACGAAATTATATATAAAGGAAAAAATTTGAGTTAAACTTTTACTGTGAAATATGATTGATTAAAAATCACCTCAGCAAACGTCTTTATATTTGCTGCTGAAGTTTTAAAACTTCGGGAGCGAATTGGAGGCTTCCATACAACTCGGCAAATATAGAAAGCCATTAATAAATGCATTTTTTTTTTTGAGAAATACACACTTTATTTGATCGATCTTAAATAATAAAAGTACGATGAAATGAATTATGTATGATGATGTCAGATTTATCACCAAGCAATAAAGGTATCCTGGGGGTTACGCCGTTAGACTCCCGTCAGTTGTCCAGAATCAGCCTCGTGTGCCGAGCTGCACAAGGAAAGATGTTAGAGGACCCAGGTACTAAGGCCCCGGGTAACACCCTCCGACGCTTAAGTCAGTTTGGGCCATTTATCAAGTGAGATTTAAGGTTGGATCAGTAAATTGAAGTGACTTTCCTTTTTTTACCGTGAGGAAGATGAATTGCAGTCTTTTTGTCTTTCTTTGGCTTGGTTCCCTCTTTCTTGTTTTCGGTCTTTTATATGCATGTTTTAGCCAATGCATGCATATGGATGCGCAGGAGAGGACACGTAATGAGGCGACAAAGATGACTCTTGTTTCTACGGGCTTGCCATGTGGCACTGTACTTTGTTGGGCTTAGCTACCATTGACGCCTGGAGACGGATCTTATCTGGCAGAATTACCTAGGGTAAAATTCGGGGGCTTGATGCCGAGCTGGCTTCCTTTGAATGACTATAAGCCGAGGTGCCCGTAGTTGATGCGCAAATGGCCGAAGTGCCCGTGGCTGAGGCGCAAGTGGCCGAATGCAAGTGACCGAGGTGCACTGGTCTTTCCGTCAGTTGACCGTTTATTATCAAGCAGCTGAGGTATTGGCCCATCACTTATGCCCCCAGATTTATCTTGACCGTGCTGAATGGCAAGGGCAAGAGAATCTGCTCAGGTCTGTTGATGGCGTATTCGTATTGGGCGGCAGTCTGCATTTAGTGCTAAGGGTAACTTGCATTTAGTGAGGGCACAGATCTTCGCACGATAATTATTACTTTTTCAGCGGATGTGCTTTTCGAAGCGGGGGGAATTTTGAAGCATCCACCTCCCCTTGAAAGGTCCTTTCTCTTTCTTAGCAAAAATATGGTTTCAACTTTCTAGCTTCCTCTCTGACGTTGAGCTTCTTCCATCTGGCGAGCCTGCTCTTTTCCTCCTCCGCCAAGATCTTCTTTTTTGCTCTTATTTCTAGTAAGCTACTCTCTCTTACTCATGGCTTCCGTCTCTTCCTCTTCTGATTCGCAAAATAGGTCAATAGGGTCTTATTCGGACGGTTTTGGGGGAGTTGCAGGTGAGGCTTCTCCTTGTTCTGATGGGACAGTCTCTAGTGACGATTATCGTCCGTTGTAGCGGCTTTGCCGTGGGGGGTTCCTCAGCCACGGCTGCATCGTGGTGGGGCCCCACCTCTAACTGCTCCTGTGGCTGTCAGAGTGGATAGGGGAACTCCGTCACCGGCAGTTGAGAGTTCAGTGTTTAGATTGAAGGCAACTGACCTCTCCCGCTTATGTTTTCAGTATAATATTGATAAAAATTTGTTTTAACCTTTGCTTCCTCTCTCCAACCAGTCTGCTTATGATACTCCTGTGGTTATGAGGCTGTGTATGACGAATTCTTTAAGTCTGGCTTTTGTCTCCCAATTCCAGAACCTTTATTTCGGATCTTGGAATTTTATCGTCTCAGATTACCTCCGGTCATGCCCAATGGGCTAAAGGTAGTTCTTTATGTTTTTCCTTTACCTGAGGGCTTATGGGCAAGAATTTGATATGAGGGTCTTTAGGGGGATGTTTATTTGTAAATCCGTAGAAAGCTGGTTCTATTTTAGTAGAAGGTACCCTGATAAGGAGATCAATCACGCACTAGGCATCCCTAGCTCCAACAAAAACTGGAAGGGCAAGTTCTTCTTTGTAAAAAAGATAGGTTTGCCTGATATTAAGCGTTGGAAGGCAGGCAAAGCAGACAATTCGAGGCCGAGCAGTAAATTCTGCGATGAGGCTTCTAAGCTTCTACATCTGCCATTAGCACTTGATTGGCGAAAGGTGGACAGGTCGGTTGTGGAGGTTGCCGACCTGACCATTTGTGCTCTGGCCAGCACTTCTAACTTCTCAGCCAGAGGAATTTAGAGATTGTTCAGGGTATGTATGGAACTCTTAAACTTTCCTTGGGTTATAGTTGATGACTGGTTTAACAGTGTACCTTTACTTGTGTAGGAACAATGCTGGCGGACGCTATGTCCAAAATGAGGGCCTTAAGGAAGAGGCCCCGTACAGAGGAGGGTCAGTCTTCTTCAGATCGAGCTCCGGCCCGCACTTCTGCTTCTCCGGCTCTGGTTCCACAAGCCGTGGATGGCTCCTATCCAGACCAGGAAAAGCCTCGGCACAAACATTGACCGCGTAAATCTGGTTGGCAGCCATTACAGAACTCTGAAGATTCAAAAGATTGTCGGTGAAGTAATCAGATCGCCTGAACTCTGCAACAGTTTCCTTCTTGATCTCCTCAATTCGGAGTTCTACTTGCTGAGTCTGCTCTGATTTACTCTTCGCCTCCTCTTCCCACTTCTTCTTAAACATTTCCAGCTCAGCCTGACAGACTTGAAACTCAGCCTGCGTTTTGACAGACACCTTTTCTGCCTCAGCTGCGGACCTCTGCAGCTCGTCCACTTGAGAAATGGCGGTGGCCAGCTTTGCATCTGATTCCTCCTTGCCCTCCTTCTAGCGTCAATTTGATGATGTCAAATTTATCACCAAGCAATAAAGGTATCCTGGGAGTTACGCCGTTAGACTCCCGTCAGTTGTCCAGAATCAGCCTCGTGTGCCGAGCTGCATAAGGAAAGATGTTAGAGGACCCGGGTACTAAAGTCCCGGGTAACATCCTCCGACGCTTAAGTCAGTTTGGGCCATTTATCAAGTGAGATTTAAGGTTGGATCAGTAAATTGAAGTGACTTTCCTTCTTTTACCGCGAGGAAGATGAATTGCATTCTTTTTGTCTTTTTTTGGCTTGGTTCCCTCTTTCTTGTTTTCTGTCTTTTATATGCATGTTTGAGCCAATGCATGCGTATGGATGAGCAGGAGAGGACATGTAATGAGGCAACAAAGATGACTCTTGTTTCCACGGGCTTGCCATGTGGTGTTGTACTTTGTTGGGCTTAGCTACCATGGACACCTGAAGACGGATCTTATCTGGCAGAATTACCTAGGGTAAAATTCGGGGGCTTGATGCCAAGCTTGCTTCCTTTGAATGATTATAAGCCGAGGTACCCGTGGCTGAGGCGCAAATGGCCGAAGTGCCCGTGGCTGAGGTGCAAGTGGCCGAATGCAAGTGACCGAGGTGCGCTGATCTTTCCGTCAGTTGACCGTTTATTATCAAGCAGCTGAGGTATGGGCCCATCAATGTAAAATAACTAGAGTGTGTATTTATAAAAGAACATATTTATATTTCGTTTCATTGTTTTTAAACTTTAGGGGCAAATTGGAGACTTGCATACAATTCGGTAAATATAGAAACGCCAATAATAACACATATTTTTTATATATAAATACATAACCTTTTATTTGACCGATAATAATGATGAGAGAAATCAATAATAAAAAATAATAGTTGTATCATTTTTTTTACATTCGTGGCCGTCAATCTTTGAAAGAGTCGAATCGGCTGCATTCTGAGTCATCTATCACATCTAATGAAAAACATGAGTACACATACACCACTTCAATACGCATTCTGCGTCATTAAATGCAAATACAAAAGAGTACACGTACACCATTTCAATACAAACCCTGTCAATTTTTGATTGATTCATCAAGAATCATCAAGAACCAATTGAACATGAATATGAATTGAGAATAAAAGCAAACAACTGAGGAAGAAGCAGAAATGAAGGAACAAAGAAACTGCCAATTCTCATCGCATATGATCGACTGCAGAAATGCAGTATTTAACAAAGAAGAAAGGGGTAAAATTACAAGAATGTCACTGATTACTAATTTTTTCTACGTATTAATAAAAGGGCATTTCCGTCATTTCATGCGTTTAAACTGCTTGGCGCCTGATTTCTCTTTCTTCTTCGACTGTTGCAGCCAGTTACAAACTGCTGCAACCGTCTCTCCCGATTTTATCCTAATCACGTGGCCTCCAGCCAATAACATCCTTCCTTCTGGACTTTGCGTGCTCACTACACCTTCCAGCATTCACTTGCGTCTTACTTCTTCTTTCTATCTTCTTGAATTCTGCCTGTTTGATGAAATGTAGCAAGTGCTCAATCAAATGCCCAATGCTACGTTTGCTGCATTTCTCCTCCATCTTTAACACCCCCTCGAGTTGTGCTTACCATAATTGTTGTATATCCCAAATGTGCCCAAAAGATCATTCATTCTCTTTGAATCCAACTCTTTTGTGAATATGTCTGCCAACTGTGAATTAGTTTTGACTGGCATAAGTTTAATTGTTCCATCTTGCACCTTCTCTCTTACTATATGACAATCTATCTCAATGTGCTTTGTTCTTTCATGAAAGACTGGATTCTCAGCAATATATATCGCACTCTTGCTGTGACAAGACACCCTGACTGGTATTTGTTTCTTAAGCTGAAGGTCCTGAGATAGATATAGCAACCACTACATCACACATACCAGGGATGCTAGAGCTTCGTATTCAGCCTCTGATAAGGACTTTGATACAGTTGTTTGCTTCTAGGCCTTCCAGGATATCAAGGCTTTTCCCAAGAAAATGCAGAATCCTGTCACACTTCTCATTGTCTCAGTGCATCCTGCCCAGTCAGAGTCCACAAATGCTTTCAGCTCTAACTGAGTGTTAGAACGATAGAAGAGTCCCTGGGCAATTGACCCTTTGATGTATCTTAGAAGTCTGTGAGCAGCCTTAAGATGTTGTTGCGTTGGACAATCAAGGAATGGACTAAGTTGTTGGATTGAAAAAGAAATGTCTGGTCTTGTGATCGTCAAGTATATTAGCTTTCCTACTAGGCTTCTGTAAGTGGAGTTTTCAGTAAGTGGAGGTGAGTCATCGTGAGTAAGCTTCAAATTCGTCTCCATAGGGGTTTTGGCAGGTTTGGATCCTAAAAATCCAGTATGCTCTAATAACTTTAATGCATATTTCCTTTGATTCAGTATAAGCTCTCCCTGTGACCTAGCTACTTCTGTTCCTAAGAAGTATCTAAGGTCACCAAGGTCCTTTATCGTAAAAGTGGCATGAAGCTGAGACTTAGAGAAGTTGTATGGGTGCTAATGATGAGGAAACCAAAATAATGTCATCAACATAAACCAAAGCCAATAGAAAATGATCAGAAGCTTGTTTGAAAAACAAAGTGTAGTCATTCTTTGATTGGGTAAAGTCAAGGGACAACAGATATGTAGTCAATTTAGCATTCCATTCTTTACTGGCTTGTTTGAGCCCGTAGAGAGACTTCTCGAGTTTGCAAACCATGTCAGGCTGAGGCATAACTAAACCAGGAGGTGGAATCATGTAAATCTCCTCATGCAAGTCACCATGGAGAAAAACATTATTAACATCCAATTGTTGTAGGTGCCATCCCTTACTTGCTGCCATAGCTAAAACAAATCTGACAGTAGTCATTTTAACAACAAGAGAGAAGGTTTTCTTGGTAGTCAATTCCATATTGTTGGGTGTAGCACTTTGCCACTAATCTAGCTTTATAGCGCCCCCTAGTCTCATTTCCCTGATATTTGATTTTGTAAACCCATTTACAACCAATGGGTTTCTTGCCTTTGGGCAGAGGTACCAACCTCCAAGCGTTGTTGGCCTCAAGGGCTGCCAATTCTGTCTGCATAGCTGCCTGTCAAGCTGTAGAACTAGATGCTTCTAAATAAGTAGTAGGTTCCATGTGCATACTAGTAGCTAAGACATATGTTTTGTATTTAGGTGCCAATGAGCTCCATGAGAAGGATTTTTCAAGTGTGTGTGGAGTGGGTGCAAGAACATGATGATTAAGGGATGAAGCCAGTTGTGATTGATTGCAGTAATATTCTTGAAGATATGAGGGAGGATTTCTATTTCTGGGAGGCCTATTATTTAGTAGGTCAGGTAAACAGATGTCCAGGGAAGTGATAGGAATGTGGATGGCTGGGCAAGCATCAGGACCATGAGATTGACTGGATGAGGTAGTAGTGGGTGAGGATGTTTGAGTAGGGCTAGGAGTGCCATTAACAGGAGAGACATTTGCATTTGCTGACTCATTAGATAATGTTGGAGGAGAAGGGTCTACAATGTTTGGGTATGACTCAAAGGTAGTTGGTATATGTGATGTAGGTACAGTAAGGCTTTTAGGTTGGGTCAAGGATCTATTATTGGTGGGGATAGGTGATTAAGGAAAAATTTGCTCATGGAAATCAACATCTCTGGATATGATGATGTTATTTGTAAACAACTCCTGAAGGATGTATCCTTTTGTTGTATGTGATAGCCTAAGAAAGACACATTGTCTGGATCTAGGAGCAAACTTGCTTTGGTTAGGTTGAGTAATGACAGAGAATGCCAAAGGATTTTTATTGTAGAGCATTTGATATGGTGTGTTGTTTGTAAGGATTGGAGAAGGAATTAGATTTATCAAATACACAGAGTGTTAGATGCAAAATCCCCAGAATTTGATGGGTATGACTATGAAACATGAGGGATCTGGTTACATTTAGTATGTGTTAGTGTTTGCATTCCACTAACCCATTCTGCTGTGGTGTGTGGACACAACTAGTTTGGTGGATTATTCCATTTTCAGCATAGAAAGAATTCATTTGAAACTCGAAACCATTGTCAGAATGAATGGTTTTTATCTTCTTATCAAAATGCACAGAAATAAAGGAATAGAAACTTTGCAGGACGCTTCTGACTTCAGATTTATTTTTCAGCAAGTATACCCATGTATATCTACTGTGATCATCCACAATAGTAAGAAAATAGCGTTGTTGATACAAAGTATGGTGTTTATAAGGGCCCCATATATCCACGTGAATAAAAGAAAAGGGAGATTTAGTATATGAAACAGAAACAGGAAATGGTTTACTCTTTTGTTTGGCAAGAGGACATATAAAACAGGGAATAGAATCATTTAAAATCACAACTAAAGGGTCTAACTTGCATATTTATTTTAGTCTTGGCAAAGATAGGTGTCCAAGTCTTGAACGCCAAAGAGAGTCTTGAGGCTGTGCATTTGTTTGAAAAGGAAATGTGAGATCTGTTTGAATTTTGGTCCAAGATGCTTCAGTGAGCCATGGAGTTTGTATAGGCCCTGGCTCACTTAGCTAAGCCAATCATCTTTATATTCATCTGTTCATACAATATACAATAATCAGAATGAAATAAGGCATAAATGTGGTTTTGTTTAGTCAACTTGCTGAGAGAAAGCAAGTTGAAGCATAAGGATGGAATATAGAGAACATTATCAAGTGTCAGGTTGGGATTTATGACAAAGGTTCCCATATGTGTGACTTCGATAGATTGATTATTGGGTAATTTGACTATTAAAGAATCAGTGAGATAATATGAATCAAAGAAACTCAAAGAACAACATATATGATCAGTGGAACCTGAATCCAAAATCCATAAATCTGAGTTTCTAGATGACATTTTATCTGCCTTCTTACCAGGAGCAGCTAGTTGCTGTGCTGACATGACTGCATGCTGGCTCTCACTGTTATCATCTGAGCCTGTTCTTGCCTTACATTCTTTCATCTGGAATTCTCTCAGCATCATCATCAGCTGCATATACTGCTCCTGAGTGAATGCATTGGGTACTGATGATGTTCAGCCGGTTGTTGTGCTACTTGGTCACCATAGTCTGTTCATCTTGCTGAGGACAACAATTATACTATGAATTCTCATCATGACTAACATAATTCACTTATGCTCTAGGCTTATAACCAGGAGGATAACCATGTTTCTTATAGCATTTGTGCTCTATATGACCTTGCATACCACGATAGTTGCATATAGGTCGTTTTACATTTTCTTGTCCAGGACTTAGTGCATAGGTTCCTTCTCTTTTGTAATTGTTTTGTGACTTAAATCCATACTTGGACGCTGATGGTCCATAAGGACCAGAAGCTTGTCCAGCAAATGCACCATTCTCACTTCCCATGTTGGGAACCATAGAGGGATTGTTCAAGAAAACTGTTTGATTATTTGAGTACAAAACCTTTCTTTCAAATTTCACCGCCATAGCAAATGCAGCATTAATATCAGGCAAGGGACTAATGAGCAAGATCCGTGACTTAACAGGTTCAAATTAATTTGATAGTCCTTTTAGGAACTTAATAACAAAGTCATCTTCTACAAATTTCGAAATCTGAGTAGTGAGATTACATGTATATCTCCTACATGTACACGATAGAATGGCCTTTAGCACAGTTAATTCTTCCCAAACTACCTTTAATTTCGTATAGTATTCAGTTACAGCCAGATTTCCTTGCTTAATCATATAAAATTCTTCTTGCAAACCTAACATCCTAAATACATCGGCATTACCATACCTAAGTTTAAGATCTTTCTATATCTCTGTAGCATTATCAATCCACATGATGCTTTGAGCAATAGATGAACTTACATAATTTGTGATCCATGAAGCCACCATATTGTTAGCTTTGATCCATATAGCATGACTACGATCACCTTCAGGAGGTTTGACCACTGTACCATCAATGAATCTAGTTTTGTTCTTCGCCTTTACGCACGTCTCATAACTCTGCTCCAACCATGATAATTCCGTGATGTGAGGAGATTTTGTGTCAGAACAAGCGAGGGACTATCAGAAGGGTGAATGCACAACAGATCATCATAAGGATCCATGGTACCAAATGTAACCGAAGATGAAGCCATTCAAAGGAAGTATAGATTGAGTAAAGCTGATCGTCGAAGAATTATGGCCCTGATACCATGTCCTTTTTTGATTGATTCATCAAGAATCATCAAGAACCAACTGAACATGAATATGAATTGAGAATAAAGGCAAACAATTGAGAAGCAGAAGAGAAGGAACAAAGGAACTGCCAATTCTCATCGCATTTGATTGACTGCAGAAATGCAGTATTTAACAAAGAAGAAAGGGGGTAAAATTACAAGAATGTTCTTGATTACTAATTCACTCTATGTATTAATAAAAAGGCATTTCTGTCATTTCATGCGTTTAAACTGCTTAGCGCCTGATTTCTTCTTCCTCCTTCGACTGTTGTAGGCAGTTACAAACTGCTGCAACCGTCTCTCCCAATTTCATCCCAATCACATGGCCTCCAGCCAATCGCATCTTTCCTTCTGGACTTTGCGTGCTCAATAAACCTTCCAGCATTCACTTGCGCCTTACTTCTTCTTTCTATCTTCTTGAATTCTGCTTGTTTGATGAAATGCAGCAAGTGTTCGATCGAATGCCCAATTCTGCGTTTGCTACATTTATCCTCCATCTTTAATAAACCCCATTGGATCCATTTATTCTTATTGGGTTCTTTACGCCTTGAAGTTGTCCCGCTCGCTGGAACTAAAGAGAAAAAAGTAGGATTGGTCAAACTTTCTGTTAAAACGGATGAAGATGATGAAACAAGCAGGGATCAAGTTATGAAGTCAAGAGAATGGCAGTCTATGGAAACTGAGCATAGAGCCGCTGGATGGATCATGGAATCAACAATTGGGATGTTTAATTAGTTTCTGAACTAGCAGGAATCCTGAGGAACTGGTAGTTGCGTGTGGAACTCATTGCAGTGTGGTAAGCAGGAGGAAGAAGGAAGCTGTAGGCGCAAAAGTTTAAATGTAATAAAATGACCATTTTGCCCTTATAGTTACTTTGTATAGGAAAGTGTTTTAAGGGCAGTCTTGTAATTTTGCTAATTCATCTTCTTCATTTAAGTAAGGAACCAGGCGTGTAAACGGGGCATAGAAGAAGATATTTTTCAGAATTGAGTTTTGTGATTCTCTCTCTCTTGCGGTTATTTTTTTCCTTCCCGATATCTTCTTTCTCTCTTTACTTGATTAATCATGAAGTTGTTGATTAGTCAAATTCTTTAATGTAATAATTCAAATCATCTTGTTCTTGAAGGTGATTGAGAGCTCCTCAATTTGTATTACTTGATCAGTTGATTTTTCACATGGTATCAGAGCTTTTCTAGATGAACTTTGGAAAATTCATGGCTTCCAATAGCAACTATTCTCCCAACGTTTCTCCTTATACTTCTAATCAGCACAGTGCAGTAGTAGATCCTACTGATGATCCATATTACATCCACCCTAGTGACAATCCTGCTACAATATTAGTACAACCATTGTTGGATGGAAACAATTATCACAGATGGAGCAGATCCATAAGACGTGCTTTAGAATCCAACAACAAGATAGGCTTCATAAGTGGAGCAATTCCAAGGCCAACGGAAGGTACAAGGAGATCAAATGCTTGGACAAAGGCAAATAATATGGCTGCTTCATGGTTAGTCAATTCTTTATAACCTAGCATTGCACAGAGCATGGTCTGGCTGGATAGTGCTCTAGAGATCTGGAATGATCTCAATTCAGGTATGGCAATATCGATTCGTTTAGTCTTTCTAATTTGCAAGAGGAATTCTATGATATGAGACAGGATAGCAGTTCTGTAACTGAATACTACACCAAATTGAAAGGAATTCGGGAAGAACTATGAATCTTAAAAGCAATTCCCAATTGTACTTGTAATAAGTGCACATGTAATGTGACTTCTTAGATCAACAAGTATGTACATGATGATTGTGTGATAAAATTTCTCAAGGGACTTCATGCAGAATTTGAGGCAGTTAAGTCTCAAGTTCTTCTTTCTACTCCACTTCCTGATCTTAAGACGACGTTTGCAATTGCTGCCAAACTTGAAAGGAAGCTTAGCTATGGCGAAGTTCAAAATCAATTTATGAAAAATCCATCAGCAGTGATGAATGTATATGCTAATGTTCAATCAAACTCGAATTCATCTGGCCCTAGGCCATTTGGTTCTGGAGTTGGTTTGTCTGGAGGGATTTCTAGATCAGTAGGCAGAGGTAATGGAAGAGGCAATGCTAGGTTCAACCGAGGTAATGTAAAGACACCATACAACACTTATTGCAACATGAATGGATACACTACAGATAGATGCTACAAAAAGCATGGTTAGCCTCCGGGATATAAGCCTAAAGGACAGATAAAGCTTGTGTATGGTGATGCTAGATCACAGCAAGGGAGAGATGGAACAATCTAAGGTGATGTTGGTGCACTCAAAGCTTGTGGTGAGGATGATGTGGAGAATGTTCAGTCAGCTGTTCCAACACTGACTCAGGAACAATACGTACAATTGATAAATATGTTGCATAACCATCAGGAGCAAGAAAAAAAGATGATGGATAAGGCCTCAAGTGATGCATTCTCACACCATGTTATCATGTCAGCACAGAAGACTAGGGACTCTGGTGAGAATTTAGGTAAAGTATTGCACCAGAACTTAAACATATGGGTGTTGGACTCTTGAGCTAGTGATCATGTATGTTCTAGACTAAACCTTTTTGATTCATATCATTCTGTTGGTTCCTTATCTGTTAAACACCTGGATAAATCTCATGCTAAGGTAACAGATGTGGTACTGTAAGGATTAATCTTGACTTACTGCTCACAGATGTTCTCTTTGTTCCTTCATTTGATTTCAACTTGCTTTCATTCAGCAAGTTAACACAAAACAAGGATATTATTGTTTCCTTTCATCCCAATCTCTGTATGATTCAGGACTTAAGGACCAGGAAGATGATTGGTTCAGCTGAGGTAAACCAAGGACTATATTATCTTCATGGAACACCTAAGACCTCTTGCTCAGTTTCATCTTTCATAATTCCAAGTGTCAGCTCAGTAGTACGCATAGATTTTTGGATGTGGCACGCCAGGCTTGGGCATAGTCCTCTGCCACAATGCAGGCAATACATAAAATAGATCCAGCAGTAGCACTTCCTGATGATTATTTGAATAACTGTCTCATATGTCCTCTTTCTAGACATAAAAGGTCCCCCTTCCTAGTATCCACATCTGTATTCCTTAGACCCTTTGGCATTATACATATTGATATATGGGGACCTCACAAACATCATAAAATGTACAAACAACATTACTTTATGACAATTGTTGATGATTACACTAGATTTTGTAGGGTATACTTGATGAAAACAAAATATGAAGCCAGATCAATCATTCTCAGTTTTTATCATTTTGCTCATGTGCAGTTTGATTGTAATATAAAAGTCATAAGAACAGATAATAGGGAAGAGTTCAATATGAATTTCTTCTATGCATCTAAAGGCATAATACATTAGACAACCTGTGTTTATACTCCTTAACAAAATGGCATAGTATAAATAAAGCACCAACACATTCTAACAGTGGTGAGAGCCCTCAAATTTCAGTCTCAGGTTCTTTTATCCTATTGGGGTTTTGTATCCAACACTCAGCCTACCTAATTAGCATCACTCCATCCCCTCTTCTTGACAATCAGTCACCATACCGGAGACTCTATAATAAACCTCCCTCCTATAGCCAGTTGAAAATATTTGGATGTCTTGCTTTTGGTGCTAATACATAGCCAAACAAAGGAAAATTTGAATGAAAAAGTAGGAAGAGCATATTTTCGGGACTTTCATATACCACTAAGGGATGTGTTCTTCAAGATCTGGCTACAAGAGACATCTAAATATCCAGAGATGTCATCTTCCATGAAACTGTATTTCTACTTGCTGATACATCCTCAAATGTTTCCCAACCTGACCCTTTCCCATAATATGTAATTCAAAGTCAACCAACCTATCTTTCAGATCTTTCTATTCTTAACACTACTCCTCTTTCAGACTCTTATATACATCCCACAGACACATCCCAAACTATATCTTACTCATCATCTTATTCACAGTTAAATGATCCTAATCCTTCATTATCTCTTCAGCCTCAAACTTCTCAACCTGAACAATCATCCAACTACACTGAGAACCTTGTCTCACCCTCAAAACTGATGCCATCATCAGCAACTAACGTGCCTTTAGGAAATATTGTCATTGACTTGCCTATTATTGCAGATTCAAAAGCAAATATACCTGCTCAGGATTCTGGATCACCTGCAGACAACAGAGAAAACACAATAGGCGTCCTCCAACATACTTGCAAGACTATTACTGCAACCAAATATATATTCCACCTTCTTTTGGTTCTTTGGGCTCTACTCCCTACTCTTCTCCTCATTCACTCCATAAATGCATGTCTTTTTCATCTCTAGCTCTAAAGTACAGGTCATATGTATTAAGTCTGAGTACACATACTTAGCCTAAATCTTATCTAGTGGTTGCTAGATCTTTTGTATGGCAGGAAGCAATGGAAGCTGAGATCCCAGCATTGGAGGCTAATAAGACCTGGACTGTGATGCCTTTACCCCATGGAAAGAACCGTATTGGATGCAAATGGGTTTATAAGGTGAAACTAAAATCAGACGGGACTGTAGAGAGATACAAGTCTAGATTGGTTGCCAAGGGGTATAATCAGCGTTTTAGTGTGGATTACTTGAATACTTTTTCTCCTATAGCAAAGATGACAACGGTTAGACTTATTCTTGCTTTTGCAGCTAGACAGAGATGGGCCATCCATTAACTAGACATTAATAATGCATTCTTTTATGGAGATCTCCATGAAGACATTTACATGTTTCCTCCCCATGGAGTCACACTGCCAGGATCTGAGTTAGTTTGCAAGTTGGAGAAATCCTTATATGGAATAAAGCAGGCCAGCAGGGAGTCGAATTTCACATTAACTAAGTATCTCATAGATCAGAGATTTCACCAGTCTAAGTCAGATTACACGTTATTCACAAAGCCACTAGGGAGGTCCTTTCTGATACTTCTAGTATAAGTTGATGACATTATTGTTACTTGTCTGGATGAAGAAGCTATTGAAGCCATAAAGAGAGCTATTCACAGCAAGTTCAAGATCAAGAATTTAGGAGACCTGAAATTCTTCCTAGGAATTGAGGTGGCCAAGTCTCAGGGGGCATTCATATAAATCAAAGAAAATATACACTTGAATTATTAGAACAAGCAGGTTTCTTGGATTCAAAACCAGTAAGAACACGAACGAAAACTCATATAAGGCGGACACATCATGATTCATTGTTGATAGAAGATGTATCTCAGTACAGAAAGTTGATTAGAAAGCTTATTTACTTGACTATAACGAGACCTGACACAGCATTTTCTGTACAGCAATTAAGTCAGTTTTTGGATTGTCCCACTATGAACCATCTAGAGGTAGCTCATAGGGTATTGAAATAGATAAAATGAACTATAGGTCAGGGACTATTTCAAGGTCTTCAACTGAGGCAGAATATCGAGCCATGACCATCGTTACTTGTGAGGTTCAGTGGATCATATATTTGATGAAAGACTTGAGGTTGATGGGTCAGAAGCATCAACCGGTAGAGGTTTTTTGTGATTGCAGAAGTGCTATATATATTGTTGAGAAACCAGTATTTTGTGAGAGGACTAAACATATTGAAATAGACTGCCATGTTGTGAGAGATAAACTACAAGAAGGGACGATTAAAATGATGCCTGTTCGAACAGATTTGCAACTAGTTGACCTATTCTCTAAGGCCCTTGATGCAAGAAAATTGAATAGTATGGTGACTTCCCTGGGAGTGCACAATCTATATACCAAGCTAAACTTGAGGAGGGTGTTAGAATGGTTGAAGATGATGAAACAAGCAGGGATCAAGTTATGAAGTCAAGAGAAGGGCAGTCTATGGAAACTGATCATGGAGCTGCTGGATGAATCATGGAATCAACAATTGGGATGTTTAATCAGTTTCTGAACTAGCAGGAATCCTGAGGAAGTGGTACTTGCGTGTGGAACTCGTGAATTGAGGAAACCGTTGCAGCGTGGTAAACAGGAGGAAGAAAGAACCTGTAGGCACAAAAGTTTAAATGTAATAATTTTTTTTGCCCTTATAGTTACTTTGTATAGGAAAGAGATTTAAGGGAAGTCTTGTAATTTTGCTAATTCATCTTCTTCATTTAAGTAAGGAACCAGGATTGTAAACGCGGCATGAAAGAAGATATTTTCCAGAATTGAGTTTTGTGATTCTCCCTCTCTCTTGCGGTTATTTCTTTCCTTCTTGATATCTTCTTTCTCTCTCTACTTGATTAATCATGAATCTTGTTGTTTATTAGTCAAATTCTTAAACAGGATAATTCAAATCATCTTGTTCTTGAAGGTGATTGAGAGCTCCTCAATTTGTATTACTTGATCCATTGATTTTTCACACTTTCTTCCCATAATGAAAAACGGAGAATTTATAATTTACGTTCAATCTTATATTCATTATAGCGAATCTCTATTAAAGCATGTAAAGAGATTGATAGGTTGCCCATATACATTCGACGAATCTTCACTAAGATCAGAGATGGTCTGAATAGAGATAACACTGTTAATGCCTCATGGAGATGCAACTAGTAGCCACATGGGGACGCAGCTGGTCGCCACAGATAACGTTTACATAAACCTACATAGGACAAACGACTTTAGAGGTCCTAGAGCTATTGTTTAGTAGAAAATCATCCGATGCTCAAGTTAACTACGAATTTCACCATGTTTATATTCTGGAAAAACAGAGAAATCTGTTTCAATTTTGGGTATTGTGGCTATGATGTTTTTCGTTCATTGTGTTAAACATGGGTTCAACATCTCCCTTCATAGGACGTTTTTACTCTTTTATATGCTTGGTTCAGCCAATGGATGGTGAGAAGCTATGAGAGTTCCACGTGTTCTATTCCACTGGTGGGCTGCGTCTGCTTGTTTGACAGCCATGTGTCATGTTGGATGGCTAGATTGCCTGTTGGCAGCTGCCTGTTTTGGCAGTTTGGCCAAAAGCTAGACTAGGGTGCCTGTGATCCTAGCAGCGTGGCCTAGCAGCAAGGTAAGGGCAATGAAGACTGAACATACGCGCAATATCTGGCTTGGCCGAACAGGAGGCCTAAGAGCCTAAACTATGAGGTAGTGAGATTAAAGCACCACCTCTGTGGATGGGTTCGTAGCTGTTGTTTAGCTGGTTTAGTGGAGACTAAGTGTGCGCCCAGTTGTTCTGATGTGCACGAGCTGAGGTAATTGATGCTAAGATCAACATCGTTGGGTCGACCAAACGGGTGGACTTGCTGATAACTCGAGGGAGTGAGCGCCGTTAGGGTGACCTGCGTCCCATGAGCTGTGCTGACATGATATGTTAGATGGAGCTAAGTAGTTGAAAAGACAACGCCTTACGCTTTGGTGGGGCCAACAACGTTAATCGTGACTGGCCGAGGTGAAAATACTTGTCATTATTATCAGGAAGGACTTTTGGACTCATCAGACGCCCCTAAAAAGGCTTGCCAAACAGAGAAGGGAAGACTAATCTTTGGATAATAAGTGAAAACTCCAGACTGTTCCACTAGCATATGCCTCAGACTTGTCAATAGTTGAGTCGATGCATATCCGGAGAGTTCCCTACACGTTATTTTCAAAACGATTTGAAGTCGAAACATGTTTGGGTGTTGCTTAGTGGGAATTCTGGTGAGCACCCTTCCTTTTTTTTACTCTTCCCTTTCAATTCTCTGAATCAAATTTATAAGTATAGACTCTTCTTATTTCTCATTTCTGGAAGTGATATTTTTCGCGAGTATTTGACCAGTGTTGAAGAGGCTAAAAATCCCTCCTAACGATAATGGAAAGTGTTCTCACCTCGACCAATCACGATCAACATTGCTGGACTCAACTAAAGATGTAAGACACCGTCTACTTTAGCTAGTCAGCTCCGGCTAACAACTCAGGTTAAAGCGCCTCATAGGACGCAGGTCGCCCTAATGACGTTGAGACAAGCCTCGAGTTATCAGCACAGCCAACCGTTTCCTGGAATCCTTGATATTGATCTGGCGCCAACCACCTCGGCTCAGCCACATCAAACCAGCTAGGCATAGATATTGTGTCGACTATACCAACTCTACAGCAGCTACAACCCTATCCATAAAGGTGGTGTTGTAATCTCACTGCCACATATTTCGGGCTCTCAGGCCTCCTACTTGGGCCAGCCATGTAGGATCTGCAAGGAACCACTAGAAGGGGGGAGGTTGAATAGTGGTTGCGGAAAATGTGGTTTTTAAAATAGTTTTAAAACAAAATCCCAACTTCTGAAAACAGTTTCTATTTTCAGGACTAGTTTGAAAACTAGGTTGCAGGTCTTCAAAAATTTTGATATTTGCAGAGAACTTGGCCTCAGATGTTCTGAGTATCTCCTAAAAATTTCAGATCCAAATTTAACCTCTAAACCCCTTGAAAAACCGCTGGTGGTCAGATTGTGCAAATCTGCCAGAACTGGTAGTCTATTTTGAAAAATTATTTCCTATTTGTCCTTAACTCCAAATGATCTGAAAATTTAATCACTAACCCCTTATTAGTTGTATTTAAATTGGTTGAAACAGTTTTGAATTTTTTTTGTTAAGTTAGTCAAATACGATCAAAGTCTCAACCTTTGCAAGCCTGAAAATTAGACTGCATTAGTCTCAGAACTTTGGACGTTTGAATGACTTATACTTGTCCAAATGGGTTGAAACTTACGCCAAAAGAACCTTAAGACGTGAGGCTATACTCTGGAAAGTTTTGTGATTTTTTAAATTTTTTTACTATTTTTGCCAACGTGATTAAAAGCGATAAACAGTGCTGAAACTGAAAGTAAGTGCTGCAAGTAATTAACACCAAGAATTTTATATTGGTTCGGTTATAAACAACCTACTCCAGTCTTCGAGGACACCTTCCTCGGTTAGCACTAATCACACAATACAAAGAACATCTTACCACAGGGTTGATGGAGTTACACACCAACTCCAATCCTTCACAAACCTTGTATGAGAATACAATGAACACGAACACCACCACCTTGCAAGTGCAAGATTGATCACACCTTGAACAATCTTTTACAACAATGAAAAGAATATGTGGTGGTCTATATGAAGCCTATCAAAGTATATGAATATAATTACAATAGGCTTTTAAA
Source organism: Eustoma russellianum (assembly GCA_036186865.1). Taxonomy (NCBI): domain Eukaryota; kingdom Viridiplantae; phylum Streptophyta; class Magnoliopsida; order Gentianales; family Gentianaceae; genus Eustoma; species Eustoma russellianum. The sequence continues at coordinate 30,435,947 of AP025059.1, read as the reverse complement.
GAGAAGAAAGAAAGAGAGTGTAGAAGAAGAGACTAGAAATGTTTTTCAATCTTGTATGCTTGTAAGAGTTGTATTGTTTTTGTCTTGCTCTCTTCTTTCCTTTTATCATTGTGGCCGCCCCCTTGGACCCTTTTCTTCCTCTTGAAAATTATCTTCTAAGTTCTTGGAAGAGTGTATTGCATCATTGTGACATGTCTTTGCTTACTTGGCATCTCCTCATTGGATGATCATTAAGCTCTTGCTTACTTGGCACTCATTGATTGGTTGGATGTTGTCATTACTTGATGACTAGATAAATATGAAATTAACATCAAAAAGCATGTGCCAATTAGCCATAAACTAATTACCATAAGTCACAAGATCATCCCACAAAATTAGCTAGGCAAATAACTCCAAGATGCCATAAGAAAATCGGCCATTAAGCTCTTGCACATGCTGAAATTTCAGCATGTGTAACACTTGCATTTCATTCAAAACATTGCCAAGTTTTCTCTGATTTAATCCCTGAAATTAAAGAAGAATTCAATTACCAATTAGTATACAATATTTTCATCAATTTTGGAATAAAAATTGATCACTAATAGAGCCTCAAAATCGGCCAACATACATTACACACATGATGAAAATTTCAGCATGTGTGATATTCAAAGATATCATCATTTTAATTCCATAATATATTCAAAATACTTCCATAATATCTCCCAATTATTCACTTAATTCAAGACAACACAATATGGCTCATTAAGAAAACAAAATCGGCCAGCCTTTAAAACACATGCTGAATTTTCAGCATGTGTCACAATTGTGACAAGATTTGAAATGTTACCTTTTGTAGTTCCTTTCTTTGAGTCACCAACATTGCATGCTTCATTCTTGACTAATCAAGATGCCAACAAAGCTCCACATATGCTCCAATATAGCTGGTTTAGGCGTGTGAAGTTATTTGTACATGTGCTGGATTCTATTTTTGCAGACTTTGTAAAATAGTGCATCTTTAATTATACACACATGGTATATTCCAATCAGCCCTTAATTGAATTTTCTAGAACACTTTGAGATGTATGAAATATGTAAAAAGTGTCTAGATACATGTTATATGCCATGCCAAAAATGTTCCATGTGTCGTGAACGTAGAAAACCGAATTTTCGACATTTATGGATTACCCGATTTTTCTCTAATTAAATTCCAACTTTTTGCACATGTTATATATATTATATTACACATAATATACATAAATTAAACTTTATATTCAGCACTTAGGCTGATCTTAAAGTGGCGCCTAAAACATGTGTCAGAATTGAATTTTGGAATTTCCACAATTTGGCCATAATTGAGGGGGATTTGTGTGTGCCAACATGGAATGATTTTATGGCTGCACATACCATGTAAAGCACGAAATTTGTGGCCATTTTTGAAGTGTAGGGGCTGGCCATCTATTTATGGCAAGTACGTGACACGTTGGCGAAGTTTCTGTATTCGCCCGATACGATAATTTTCGGTTTAGAACCTTTTAATGTGTCGTAATAAATTTGTCATCACCATGACTTATATCATATCATATAAGACCTGAATATACTCATAAATATGAGTTAAGTATAGCTGTGTGACGTTAACATATGTACGTAAAATATATAACGTGTCAGTAGTACGTTGGAATATATGTGTATGTGCCTTTTTCAAAAAATCTGAATATATATATATATATGTTGAAAATGGCGTGTCTATGTGTGGAAAGGGAGTGGAGAACTTTCCTTTCTTCAACTTGTTTCTTTTGTGCTTTTTCCAAATATGGCTTCTTTTAATGAACTACTTAGTTTAATTAACTAAGTACTTCACTTAATGAACTAGATTAGTTCATTAATGGTGGCACCTGAAAATAGTTCAATCACAACAAATGCTTGCCATTTGACGTAAGCTTTAAAGCTTCATGGCTCGTTAGTACGACAACATTATATATGAACTAATATGGCAAGTCTTATGCAAGAACGTGTTTTGTCATAAAATATGTCATGTATTTCTTTGTAACACGTTATTTAAATCATGCATTTTGAAATCGCTCAAACCCCTTTTTCTCTACAATCTCTCCCTTTTGATGATTTTCAAAATAACCTACATTCATGATTTAAATCTTACCATCCCCCTTTCAATCGTGCATAAATTCAAATTTTGAATTTTAAATTTCAAATTCGTTCCCCTTTGATTTATGCAATCAGTTTCTCTCCCCCCTTAAATCATGCATTCTCTCCCCCTTTATTTTGGAAAGACAATCAAAAGCGCATGTAAAGAAAAAAATCATGCATTTCGAATAATATTAAAAGTGCGTTCTTTAGGGTTATTTATTCAACCCTTTGAGAATGTCCTTTTGGTACCCAAATTTGGGTGACCTTTCTAGGTCTTCCAAAAGGTGAGAAAGGTGATGAAAACGCAACATAATATACGTTAGGGGCAAATGCATTTGGCCTTTGGCCAAGAATCCCATCATGCATATAGTATGATTTTCATTTTTGATACGCATTTCGGTTTGCATGCACGGCGCATGAGCTATATGAGTGTTGCATATGCATTAATGGTCTCTTTTTATATTTGTATGACGCAAAGTTATATCTCGTATGATATGAAGATGAAGCACGATGAGATGTCACAGGGGAAGGTCTAGGCGTCTTCTTAGATGCCATATATGTCTTAGATGCATCCATTTTCTTTGATGGAATGAATTTTGTTTGTTTATTTAGTCACTCACTTTTCTCAACGTATCCTAGTCCGGTTTTGTCACTATCATGCTTTTGTGAAGAAATGATGCGATCTAGCATGTTTGTTCCCGTGTCAAATTGTTTCATCATTTTCTCTACATCTGCGTTTCTTGATTTCAAGTTTGAAATCTTGGATTTTAGTTCAGTGTTCTCGGATGTCAATGATGAAATTTCAGACTTTAATGAATTTATAATGCAGAAATCTTTTGAATCGTTTAATTGAGACACAAGATTTTTGTTAGAAGATTCTAACAATGTCTTGTCTTCAATTAATCGCTTCTTTTCTTTTGCAAGAGTCTTTGGGAACGTATGCAACTCTAAATATTGACTAAATAAATCATCATATGAACATTCAGAATCGGAATCAGAGTCGGAAGATACCTCATTTGATGCCTTAGATGCAAAACATACTTGTGCCTTTTGTTCTTCCGTATCATCAGTCTCAGAGTCGGATGTGTCACTCCAAGTGGAGGCTTTAAAGGCTCTTCTCCTTTGTTTAGGTTCTGAGACGAGTCTAGTTTTTGTCCGATCCTTGTCAAGGTATTTATTCATTTGTTTGTCCTTGTTTGGACAATCATATGACAAGTGTCCAGGTTGTCCACATTCATAACACTTTATTTCCTTATTTATATTTTTATGATCCTTAGATGAGGTAGACTTATGTTTAATCGATTTTCTCAAGATTTTTCTTAATCTTTTAGCCATCGTGATTAAATCCTCATCATCGGAATCTATGTCACTATCATCTACCACGTATTCATTTGATTTAAATGCTATAGCCTTATCATTTTTGGAAATAGACTCAGAATGTCTTAAAATGAGTTTGTTTTCATATACATTTAATGATCCAATTAGTTCTTCCATCTTAATCAATTTAGTTTCTTTGCTTTCTTCTATGGCCGTTACTTTAGGGTCCCACTCGGATGGAAGGCTTCGCAAGACCTTTTGTACCTTTTCCTGCATAGTAAAGGCTTTGCCAAGAGACTCAAGAGAATTGTAATGTTAGTCAAGGGAAGATCCATATCAATGATAGATTCATGTGGCAATAATTTAAATGACTCGAGTGTGGACATAAGCATATTGACCTTGGACTCTTTTACTTGACTATTGCCTTCGCATTTCATTTCAAGAATACTCCACATTTCTTGAGCACTAGAACAATTTGAAACATAGCTAGATTCGATTTTACTTAGTCTATTTAAAAGTAATTGATAGCCCTAGCGTTCATGCTCAGTCTCTTTTTATCATCACTAGTATACTCTTGTCTAGCATTAACGACCTCTAGTGTGACTCCATCTACAGTAGATAATTTTGATGGAACAAATGGACCATCTTCTATAATTGACCAAAGATCAATATCAATTGCCATAAGGAAAAGTTTCATTCTTAACTTCCATTGAATGAAAGACTCACCGTCAAAGAGAGGAGGCCTTATGGTTGACATTCCTTCTTGCACGGTGTTACAGCTAGTGTGGATTCCATCTCACTTAGATCATTGGATCCTTTTATTGTGTGTTCTTGCTCTCTGATACCACTTGTAGGATCTGTAAGGCATCATTAGAAAGGGGATTGAATAGTGGGTGTGGAAAATGTGTTTTTAAAATAGTTTTAAACCAAAAATCCAACTTCTGAAAACAGTTTTTGTTTTCAGGACTAGTTTTAAAACGTTTTGAAAACTAGGTTGCAGATCTTCAAAAATTCTGAAATTTGGAGAGCACTTGGCCTCAGATGTTCTGAGTATCTACTACAAATTTCAGATCCAAATTCAACCTCTAACCCCTTGAAAAATCGTTGGTGATCAGATTGCGCAAATCTGCCAGAACTGGTAGTCTGTTTTGAAAAATTAATTCCTATTTGTCTTTAACTCCAAATGCCCTGAAAATTTAACGACTAATCCCTTATTAGTTTTATTTAAATTTTTTGAAACATTTTTGAAAAATTCTTTTGGGAAATTAGTCAAATACGATCAAAATCTCAACCTTTGCAAGCCTGAAAATCAGACTGCACTAGTCTCAGAACTTTGGACCTTTGGATGACTTATACCTGTCCAAAAGGGTTGAAACTTGAGCCAAACAAACCTTAAGACGTGAATCTATGACTCTGGAAAGTTTCTTGATTTTTGAAATTCGTTTACTATTTTTACCAGCGTGATTAAAAGCGATAAACAGTGCTGAAACTCAAAGTAAGTGCTGAAAGTAAATAACACCAAGAATTTTATATTGGTTCGGTTATAAACAATCTACTCCAGTCTTTGAGGACACCTTCCTCGGTTAGCACTAATAACACAACATATAGAACACCTTAACATAGGGTTGATGGAGTTACACACCAACTCCAACCCTTTACAAACCTTGTATTAGAATACAATGAACACGAACACCACCACCTTGCAAGTGCAGGATTGATCACACCTTGATCAATCTTTTACAACAATGAAAAGAATATGTGGTGGTCTATATGAAGCCTATCAGAGTATATGAATATAAGTACAATAGGCTTTTAGAGAGAAGAAAGAAAGAGAGTGTAGAAGAATAGACTGGAAACGTTTTTCAATCTTGTATGCTTGTAAGACTTGTATTGTTTTTGTCTTGCTCACTTCTTTCCTTTTATCTTCATGGCCGCCCCCCTGGACCCTTTTCTTCCTCTTGAAAATTATCTTCTAAGTCCTTGGAAGAGTATATTGCATCAATGTGACATGTCTTTGCTTACTTGGCATCTCCTCTTTGGATGATCATTAAGCTCTTGCTTACTTGGCACTCATTGATTGGTTGGATGTTGTCATCATTTGATGACTAGATAAATCTGAAATTAACCTCAAAAAACATGTTCCAATTAGCCATAAACTAATTACCATAAGTCACAAGATCATCCCACAAAATTAACTAGGCAAATAACTCTAAGATGCCATAAGAAAATCGGCCATTAAGCTCTTGCACATGCTGAAATTTCAGCATGTGTAACATTTGCATTTCATTCAAGATAGTGCCAAGTTTACTTTGATTTAATCCTTGAAATTAAAGAAGAATTCAATCATCAATTAGCACACAATATTTTCATCAATTTTGGAATAGAAATTGATCACCAATAGAGCCTCAAAATCGGCCAACATACATTACACACATGCTGAAATTTCAGCATGTGTGATATTCAAAGATATCACCATTTTAATTTCATAATATATTCAAAATACTTCCATACTATCTCCCAATTACTCACTTAATTCAAGACAACACAATATGGCTCATGAAGAAAAAAAATAAGCCAGCCTTTAACACACATGCTGAATTTTCAGCATGTGTCACAATTGTGACAAGATTTGAAATGTTACCTTTTGTAGTTCCTTTCTTTAAATCACCAACATTGCGTGCTTCATTCTTCACCAATCAAGATGCCAAAAAGCTCCACATATGCTCCAATATATCTGGTTTAGGCGTGTGAAGTGATTTGTACATGTGCTGGATTTTATTTTTGCAGACTTTGTAAAATAGTACACATTTAATTATACACACATGGTATATTCCAATCATCCCTTAATTGAATTTTCTAGAACACTTTGAGATGTATGAAATATGTAAAAAGTGTCTAGATACATGTTATATGCCATGCCAAAAATGTTCCATGTGTCGTGAACGTAGAAAACTGAATTTTCGGCGTTTATCGATTACCCGATTTTTCTCTAATTAAATTCCAACTTTTTGCACATGTTATATATATTATGTTACACATAATATACATAAATTAAACTTTATATTCAGCACTTAGGCTGATCTTAAAGTGGCGCCTAAAACATGTGTCAAAATTGAATTTTGAAATTTCCACAATTTGGCCTTAATTGAGGGTGATTTGTGTGTGCCAACATGGAATAATTTTATGGCTGCACATACCATGTAAGCCACGAAATTTGTGGCCATTCTTTAAGTGTAGGGTCTGGCCATCTATTTATGGCAAGTACGTGACACGTTGGCGAAGTTTCGGTATTCGCCCGATACTACAATTTTCGGTTTGGAACCTTTTAACGTGTCGTAATAAATTTGTTATCACCATGACTTATATCATATGATATAAGACCTGAATATACTCATAAATATGAGTTAAGTATAGCGGTGTGACGTTAACGTACGTACGTAATATATATAACGTGTTCGGTAGTACATCGAAATATATGTGTATGTGCCTTTTTCAAAAAAATCTTAAAATATATATGTATATGTTGGAAAATGGCGTGTATGTGTGGAGAGAGAGTGGAGAACTTTCCTTTCTTTAACTTGTTGCCTTTGTGCCTTTTCCAAATATGGCTTCCTTTAATGAACTACTTAGTTTAATTAACTAACTACTTCACTTAATGAACTAGATTAGTTCATTAATGGTGGCACCTGAAAATAGTTCAAACACAATAAATGCTTGCCATTTGACGTAAGCTTTAAAGCTTCATGGCTCGTTAGTACGACAACATTATATATGAACTAATAAGGCAAGTTTTATGCAACGACGTGTTTTGTTATAAAATATGTCACGCATTTCTTCGTAACAAGTTATTTAAATCATGCATTTTGAAATCACTCAAACCCCTTTTTCTCTACAAACCGCACACTTCGTGTCAATTCAGACATCACTACCCATACCACGCTGCTTGGCCACGTTGTTGGGATCACAGGCACCTAAGTCTAGCTCGACCAAACTGCCAAAACATGCACTTACAAATAGGCAATCAGCTATGCAACTTGACACATAGGGCCACCTGGCAAACATGCATATGTATCCAGATAGCAGAGCAGGACAAGTGGCACCCCTCATAGCTTCTCAACATGAATTGGCTGCATTGAGCATATAAAAAGTGCAGCAAAATGTCCTACGAATGGAGACGTTGAACAAACATTCAACCCATTGAACGAAAAACATCACAGCCATATCACCCAAAGTTGAGACAGGTTTCTCTACTATTTCAGCAAATAAACATGGTGAAACCCGTAATTGACTTAAGCATAGGAGGATTTTTCTCGGAGCAATAGCTCTTAGACCTCTAACGTTGTTTATGCCAAGCAGGTTTCTGGAAACATTATCTCTGATGACCAAGTGCTTTCCTATTAGGCGTTATCAGTTTTACCTCTATTCAGATCATCTCTAGCCTGGTATAGATTCGACTTTACTAGTGCCTTCCTCGTTCTCCCATATTCACGCTGATCGACCTACAAGTACTTCCATCTCTTCCAATTTTTTAACTCCTCATCCTTATCAAGTAAATTTCCTCACTTGTTTTTTCCATCCTCGATCATTTCATCTGATGCCCAAAATTTCCACGAGGTTGCCTCTAATGCTAGCCCTGGCTACGGTGTCGCTAGCGCGCCGGGCTTTGAACTGCATTCCTAGAGTTGTTGACCCTACCAGGGTTCTAAATATTTTAATATTTAAATCAGTAATATATATATATATATATATATATATATATATATATATATATATATATATTACATGGTGTTTTTCATGGATGGTCACTTAATGCAAACGTTGGAGTGCTGGATGGTTGTGACACATACGCTGGAGCAAAGACAATCGCGCCAACATATACTGTGGTCACCTTGGTTCAGGAGGAATCAAGGTGACATGGGTACGTCTATTAGTCATTCTTTCGCACAATTTTATAACACACAGAATATATTGATCCTTACACATTTCTGCTGCCGCGATGTACAATTTGGAGGAGTCCTGTTTGTCAGATTCACTAACTCTGGTTGTCTTCGGTTGTTGCCCTCAAAGGAGACCCACACAGGAAACAATTTTTTAATGTACATTTCTTTCATTGTATTTGTGTCCAATTCCAGTCGTATAAATATGTATGCCTTTTCCTTCGCCAATGTTTTATCCACAAGGGTGGTTTTACTTGGAAACGTTTTAATGCGGCATATCATATACGACTGGAGGACAACAATCATTCGCTTTTTGTTCAATTGGTTTTCTTACGATGACTATGTAATATGGTATTCCTCCGCCATAAGTGAGGTTTTTCTTCAATAATATTAAATCTTTCATATATATATATATATATATATATATATATATATATATTAAAGGTCTAAAGATATGTATATATGAGTAAAACAAAGGCATTTCTATGTGGTGATAACCCGCGATCGGCGGGGTCAAGATGACTCCCACCGCCGTTGCCTCCCGCCACTGTTGCTGCTAATTTTCTCCTCTTTCCTATCTCCATTCCTCTCTAGTATCTCCTTTCTTGGTTTTGCGATCACCTATGGACCCTTTGGTGGCAATGCATCCCTTTTCAATATTTCACCGCCTCCATCGATCACTCTGAAGCAGATTCAAAAGTATAAAGGAAGCACGTTGATCACATTCACGGATGGCGAAATCTCTTCGCTGGTGGCCCCTTTTTGGTTCACATGGGTAGGCACATTTTGGTATGGCCATCCCCCATGGCCACGATACGGTCGACAATTGATCGTATTGGCTTCTCTGGTACGGTAAAAATTGGTCTCCTTGATGCTACCCATGTTCTCATACATTTTTATCAGGATAAGGATTATTTACGGTGTTTCTCACATCAGATTTGGACAATTACAGGTAAACACATGCGTGTTACCAAGTGGACACCTAATCATGATCCCACAATTGAGGTTCCTGTCGTTCCGGTATGAGTATCATTGCCCGTATTGCCGATTCATTTTCATCAGTGCGATGCGCTTTTTCAAATTAACCACATGGTGGGTACCCCTATGAAGCTTCACACTGCCACTTCTGAGGTTCTGAGGTCTTCGGTCGCTCAGCTTTGTGTGGAGGTTGATGTCTCTAAGGAGCTTTCCATGCGCGTTTTCATCCAGAGATCCTCCCGTTTTATTTCAAGCAGGTTGTTTATGAGGATCTTCCCTCCTACTATTTGACTTGTTATCGCTTGGGACATACATTGGATGATTGTTGTAAGTCTAAGATGCCAAGAAGCCATTGTTTGTTGTTCACATGCAATGCAATCTTCTAGGCCTGGGTGTGTTGATGCGGCTATGGAGGCTCGACAAAGATGGACACTTAAAAGGCTTCAACCAGGACATTCGACTAAGCAGACTGCCATGGCTATGCCACTTCCATCTGATGCATCCCCTATTCTCCAGGATGGTCCATCTCGCTTGGTTATCCCTTCTTTGGACATTAGGCGTCCTGCTTTAGTTTCATATATGCATGATATTTCCTGGCTTCGTAGAATTGATGATAGTATGATAAGTGAGTTGCCTGCCCTGACTGAAGTGCATTTTATATCTGATGGTGAGCTCGATGATGGTACTCGCTTCAGGCAATCTATGCCAGATGATCCAGATGTGGCTATACTTGATTTCATTCATAATCAGGTTCAAGCAGTTATAGCTGATAGTATGACTCAAGCTACTCCAGCAGGCAGCTTATCTCAGTCGACCACACCTCCTGCTCTAGGGAATCGATCGGATTTCTGGGTGCCACCTAAATTATCGTGCAGATATTAGATGGCACTCCCTCCCACTTTGCCATGTTTTACTCGGTCTTGTGCAACCCACGTCTTTAATTCCTTTAACCTTTTGTCTTAATGAAGCTTATGATCTGGAATATTTAAGGTATCCGTACCTCTGTTAATCGTATATTATCTTTGGTTCAGCAATATCATCTAAATCTCCTTATCATTATTCAGCCAAAGGTGCGTGTTTCATCCTTGGTGCATTATCGTCTTTCATTTGGTTTTCCTCAATGTATGTGCATCTGATGATCATATTTGGATCTTTTGGCATGATTCCATGTTTATGTTAGAGGGTGATCGGCAAGGTATACAAAATTACTCTCTTATTTTTAAGTGGTTGGCTTCAGGAGATAGTTTTTTGTGTACCTTCGTTTATGGCTTACATTCGGTTATGGCATTGCCCGTTATTGGAGGACCTTAAATATATTCATAGTACTTTGGTTATCCCTTGGCTTGTTGGAGGTGATTTTTTTATGTTTCTGACACTTGATAAGCATAAGGGCCGGTCTACACCATCTTTGTAGTTATTGCAGGATTTTAATGATTATGTCTATGCCTGCTCGCTTCAGTCGATCACTTACCAAGGTTCTCCTTACTCATGGTGTGATGGTCGTGGCTTAGGACGGGTATGGAGGCGTATAGACCGATTTCTTTGGCCCCAGTCTTTTTATGACCTGTTTACCATGATACACTATCAGCATCTGAGTCGGGCCACCTCGGATCATTCACCTATTTATCTGCAGCGCTCCATAGATGCTTCAGCCAGATCTGTGTCATTTAGGTATCAAGATGTTTAGACTATCCATCCTGATTTTGGTAGTTTTTTGCTGCATCATTGGCAATCATTTACAATGGTTGGTGAAATGTGGGGCTTTTATGACAAGTTGCGTCAATTAAAGTTTCAATTACGCTGTTGGAACAAAAATGTATTTGAGAATATATTCGATGTAGTTGCCCTAGTTGAAGTCGAGGTTACTCGATAGGAAAGGGGCTTCGATGCTAACACGTTGGATAATACTCACACTAAGTATCATTGGAGTACGGCATTGTTACGTATCGCACAATCGCAAGCTTTTCTGTTTTGGAAGAAAAAGGCCAATATCGAGTGGCTGCGTGAGGGTGATGCTAATACTGGATTAATCAACAGACTGTGATAGATCGACAGCGTCGCCAATGTATTCGTTGTGGTTCTTGTGAAGATGATGTGTAATGTCATTTTTTGCATGATACTGAATTGGAGGCAGTACGCTATTACCAGGCACTATTTTCTATTGACTCTACTCCTCAATATGAGTCTATTCTCCAGTATATTCCTCAGCTCTTATCTGCAGATAATAAACTTTTTTATTGGCCATGCTAATGTTTCAGGAGGTAAAGCAGGCTGTCTGGGATCTCAGTCCCACTAGTGTGTCAGGTCCGGATGGATTTCTAGGCTCATTTTATAGTCATTTTTGGCAAGTCATTCAGCTAGATGTTTATAAGGCGGTGCATGAGTTCTTTCTGGGCATTCGGGTTCCATGCGCGGTTGCCTCAGCCCTCATTACGTTGGTTCTTAAGATGGTAAATCTGCAATCGTTTTCTGATTTTCACCCTATCTGCTTGACCAATCTTTTATCTAAAGTAATCACGAGATTGATAGCCACAAGGTTATCTGCCTTGCTTCCACATATAATCTTTCCGGAACATGCTGGATTTCTGAAGGGTAGGGGCATTACAGAGCAGATTCTTCTAGCCCAAGAAATGGTCCGTGTTTATAACTGTTTTAGCCATGAAGGACATGTCCTTATTAATTTGGATATGACCAAAACTTTTGATAAGGTGTATTGGACTTATCTCGGCCATCTTATGATTAAGATGGGGTTTATTCCTTGGTTTGTCTGTTTCATTGTGAATAATTTATCAGCCACTAGATGCTCGATTTTGATTAATGGTAAGCCTGTGGGTTTTTTTATGTGGAACGTGGTGTCAAGCAGGGAGATCCACTCTCTCCGTTACTATTTATCTTGGCTTCCGAAGGTTTTTCCCTAGGCCTTAGTGCTCTAATGGATGCGAGCTATATACATGGTTTTTAAGCATGTAGAGTACCACGTGTTTCAGATCTGGGCTTTGCGGATGATTTGATAATATTCTTGAATGGTTCTATGCGCAACTTGGAGCACTTCTGACAGTTTTTGGAGACAAATCAGCAAGCCTCGGGCGAGTTGGTAAATTTTCATAAAACTCAGGTGGTGGTAGGTTTAGTCTTTGGAGTGCGGGCGTCTCAGGCTTTAGGTATGCGGTTAGCTGCTTCACCTATTAAATATCTCGGTTCCTTTTTGTATAAGTGCATTAATAGAGCAAGCTACTATGTTTCCTTGCTCTGTCATTTTGATGCAAAGTTAAATGCTTGGTCTTCTTAGTTACTCTCAATGGATGGCTGGGTTATTCTTATTCGTCAAGTTCTTTGTTCCATGCCAGTGCATATCATCGCTAGCTCCAGACTTCTGAAGAGTATTATGGATGAATTAAATTGTATGATGTCTCATTTTTTGTGGAATAGTCGACATCATTGGTGGTTCTGGGATTGCATTTGCCGACCGATTGAGGCTGGGGGATTAGGCATTCACCGTCTTTCAGATATTCAGTAAGCTTATGATTGTCAACTTTGGTAGAATTATCATCACTCATTCTCTGTGGTCTGAGTAATGTCGGATGAAATATGGAAGGTGAGGCTCCGTTTATGCACATGTTTATGACCCAGCAGTCTTGAAGCGTCTCTGTAGCATTCATGACTATATGTCTCAGAGGGTTGAGCACACATCGGATTCTAATGGTCAATTTATGGTCAAATCCGCTTATACAACAATCTCTTCCTCTGATCATTCTTTTATTTACTCTCGTTATGTCTGGTGGCCGGGCTCCCATCCCGGGAGACATATTTTTCTCTGAAGGTTATGGTCGCGATCGCTCTGACTTGTGGATAATCTGTTCACATGGGTCTTGGTATTATCATCGCAATGTGCTTTCCGCAGGCTTGCTTCAGATACACGGGATCATATTTTCTTGCATTATTCGGCTTTATATCCGCTTTGCAGGAAATGGTGATTCTTTTTTCAGGCCCGATGCTGCATGAATCGTCTATATATGTGCATCTAATACATTGGTGGCATTTTTCATCCTCTCATTCTGTGCAAGGTCAGTTGCGAGTAATTTTTTCTATGTTAGTTGCATGGGCTATTTGGAAGGAATATGCTTCCATTCTTTTTGGTGAAGCGGCTTTTTCTTATAGACGCTTATCAGAGATGGTTCGTGCAAGTGTCTACACTTGGTGTGCAACAACGTAGGGGAAAAAATTCTCTCAATCTATACCTCGCTTAATTGCACGTTGTTTTCTCCGACCTTGCAGACACGACGCCTTCGTGTAATGCATTGGGAGCTTCCTCCACTAGGTAAGCTAAAATTGAACGTGGATGCAGCGGTAGAAAGGTTTGCTTCGGCGGCTAGGGCAATCCTACGGAATGTGCAAGGTGAATTTTTGTCGGCTGTTTGCTTGTCGTTGCTTTTTGCACTCCCACTGAGTGCAGAATTGCTAGCTCTCGCATATTCCTTAATTTACTATGCAAGACATTATGATAAGTTGATCATTGAGACGGATTGTCGAATGCTTTGTTCTTGCATGCTCACATTTATCAGTACACAGGTATGTTTGCCTTGGGCAGACGTAGAGCCACTACATTTTTATGTCTGAACAATTTCACGCTGTAGTATTGTCCTAGAGAAGCCAACTTCGCAGCACATACTTTGTCACAACATGGATTTCACTCGGCCGGTTTGACTTTATACACATCATTACATAGCCTTCCAAGCAAAGTTCGTGCTGTAGTTTGTCTGGATGTTAGTGTTCCTGCTCCGCTACTCTGATTTGGTTTGTCTCCCATTGGGTTGGCCATCTTTCCTTGTTGTTTCTTGTGTCACTGGTTGATGTAGGCAACCTTGGTATGTTGTTTTTTTCCTCCTGCTTGCCTGCCTATACTTTATAATTTCGCTTTAGTAGACGGTTTTGTTTTCCATTGGATAACTACGCATATTTTTCCTTGAGTTTTGAGGCTAGGTGTCGCGGCCTGCATCACATATTGCATCCCAATTCATTTTGGCTGGCTATACGTTGGGTTGCTTGTGTTCATGGAGAATACAGGTAACACGAATATGTACATGGTTTCTTGTTTCTTGGTCTCTTTGCTGTTACTCTGCAGCCATTTGACCAATTTCTTTTATGTGGTGAGCGAGATGGTTGGCGGCTTCATATGGTGCGCAGGGGAGATCTCTTACGGACATATAGGATTCTGAAGATGTGGCCTTGCGCATCTGCGAGCCTTTTTATTTGGTGGCACCACACACATTACATTATCACCTCACACATTTATAGGGAGATGTATAGTTTATGGCTTCCGGACCTTTCACTTTTCCATGTGGCATTTCATTTTCATTGCAAGTCTTCTTGTACTCGTAACATGCATTTCAGTAGAATAGTCTCCTACACAATATGTAACTACGGTATTTCTCCACCACAAGTGAGGGTTTATTTTTATTAATAAAATATCCAGACGGTACCGATCAACCATCACTTAAAAAAAATATTAAAGGTCTAAAGCTAACATATGGAGGACTCTTTCCGGACACTTTTTACGTTATTACTTTTGATTTTCTTTAATTCATATGTCGGATTCAATATTTTATATGATCGCAATCTTGAGGATTAAAGTATAGAGCGAAGATTCGAGTTTTTACGACCTAAACAAGTCATGAGCCACTGCATAGTTCTAATAGGCTCTAATTATCCACAAAACATATATTATTTTACTTACTGAACAGATAAATCCGTTTGTAAGGCGATTAGAATCATAATTTGATCATTAAACTCAAGCAATATTTGAATAAATTAACTCTAAATAATATTATTCAAATAATTTGATTAATTATTGGCATAATAAAGTAAAACATTTACTTTAATACTTATTTTTGATCGCCGTGGTGCGCCTTTTAAACATAATTGCAGTTTATATACAATTTTATTACTATACACGGATACGTTTTATTCCTATAACGATCAATCAATTAATAAATCATACCCAATATATCGCAACGACTGCAAAAGCTATTGGTAGGGTCACGGGAGAGTGAGCGGCAGGCAAACAATACCTCTGTCTCACGGGATAGAGAGTTTGCTTTCAGTGAGACCCCCGACTCTATATATACATGCATAAATAACACGAAAAATGGAGATATGATGTGCTAGTGTGTTAGTGACAAAATTCAGTAAATACAAATAGGAAGCTTTCGATATTATAATACCTATAAACGTGTATATGCACATAAAATGCAAAACAATGACAAAAACAAAAACGTGCACAGTCAAGCTAAAGAATAGATAGTATCTAAGCCCCAAAATATACTCTAAGGTTCCATATATCCTGTCTAAACCTCGTTAACCTTAATCCTCTGCCTCCACAAACTCCTCATGTACCATGTCATCAGAGAGGTACAAATCTAGTAGGTCATGCCTAATCTGCTCATCCCAGGTCAGTTTGGGCTTGTCTTTACTCCTCTTCCCCTCTACAATGAGGCTTTCAACTGTCCTGACAGACGTTGTTGTTTGTCTCCTCTTAACATGCCCAAACTATCTCAGCCTCCCCTCCCTTATCTTATCTACTATACTAGCCACCCCTAATTTTTACCCAAACACCTCATTTCTGATCCTGTCTAGCTTGTATGTCAACACATCCACCTCAACATCTTCATCTCTGTCATTTCCATCTTCTACGGCTGTGGCCTCTTGATGGCCCAACACTCTGTTCCATATAACATTGCCGGCCGCACTGCCACCCTATAAAATTTTTTCTTTAATTTAGTTAGAAAATTCTTGTCACACAGAACTCCTGAGGCTGCCTCCATCTACACCAACCTGCCTGAACTCAGAGTGCTACATCACTATCTATGTTCCCATCCTGCTGTATAAATGATCCAAGGTACTACAGCTTACTCACCTGTGGTACCACTTGACCCTCGATGGTGAGATGGCTATTCACACCATCAGTTGTGCCGCTGAAGTCGCAATGCAGATTATTGGTCTTAGAACGACTAATTCATAATCTTTTCTCTCTAAAATACCTCTCCACTGTTCTAGTCTCATGCTCAGCATATGTTTACTCTCTGCGACTAATACAATATCGTCAGCAAAAAATATAAACCACGGAACTGACTCCTGGATCGGCTTTGACAACTCGTCAAGGACAACTGCAAAAAGAAATAGGCTCAACACAGACCCTTGATGGAGGCCTATCTCCACCAGGAAGAAGTTTGCATTACCCACAGCCGTACGGATGGTTGTTTTCGTCCTAGCATACATATCCCTAATTATGTCTACATACTTCATAGGAATCCCTCTTGCATGCAGACTATACCAGATCAAGATACGTGGCACACTATCATACGCTTTTTCAACATCGATGAAAACTATATGTAGATCGCGTTTTTTCTCCCTATACTTCTCATCAATCTCCTTAGGATGTTTATTGCTTCCGTAATTGACCGTCCGGGCATAAAACCAAATTAGTTCAACATAACTTGAGTTTATCTCATAATTCTAGTGTCGATTACTCTCTCCCATAACTTCTTAGTATGGCTTAACAACATAATCCCTCATTAATTCCTATGACACTGTGCGTCTCCTTTGTTCTTATATAGATGGACCACGACACTCTTTCTCCACTCATCTGGCATTTTTTATGTTTTGAAAATAAGGTTGAACAGAGTAGTTAGCCATTGAACCCCTTCCACTCCCAAATACTTCCATGCCTCAATGAGTATTTTATCCAGGCCAACTGCTTTAGCTCTTCCCATCTTCTGAAGTGCTTTCATCACCTCTTGTTGTCTGATGCTCTGACAGTCGCAGTTATTATGTTGTCGTTGTAAGGTAGTGATGTTTTCTCTTTCTTCGTGGTCGGCCCTCTCACCGTTGAAAAGATTGTGAAAGTATGTTTGTCATTTCCACTTGATGTCTTGTGCTTTCACTAAAACATGTCTATATTCTACCTTTATACATTTTTTGCCTCCTAAGTCCTTTCTCTTTCGATCTCTAGCTTTGGAAATCTTGAACATATCATGCTCTCCGCCTATTATTTCTAGTCTTTCGTATATACTTTTATAGGCGGCAGTCTTTGCCTCCTTCACTGTCTTCTATGTTTTGATTAAAAATCACCTCAGCAAACGTCTTTATATTTGGTTCTGAAGTTTTAAAACTTTAGGGGCGAATTGGAGACTTCCATACAAGTCGGCAAATATAGAAAGCCAATAGCAAATGCATAATTTTTTTTTTTGAGAAATACACATTTTATTTGATCGGTCTTCAATAATAACAAGTATGATAAAATGAATAATGTAAAATAACAATAATGCGTATTTGTAAAAGAACATATTTAATTTGGTTTTATGTTTTTAAACGTTAGGGGCAAATTGTAGACTTGCATACAATTCGGTAAATATAGAAATGCCAATAATAAATAAAAATATTTTTATATATAAATACATAACTCTTTTATTTGATCAATAACATATAAAATGATTAAGTACGACCTAGAAGTTTTTTTTGGCAGGCCAGATATTGCTAACATTTCTCCTACATGGGACTCCTTTTCCCTTTCCCCTTCTTTTTTTTGCCCTCTTTCTCCCTAATAATTACTAGGTTCCAGATAGTCTTTGTTTGACATTTTCCCATGGATGTGTTCTGTCTTACCATACAAAGCTACAAGATGGTGTAGTGTGATAGCAGCATGAAGCATTCCGAATGAGCCACATGTGAGCCACGTGTGATAGTGTGAACGCAATAAAGTCTGCCACCTTGGCTTCATATTTCTTCGTCTTCGAAAAATTTTAGTTGTTTCATTTTTTGACATTCGTGGCCGTCAATATTTGAACTAGTCGAATGAATGCATTCTGCGTCATGCATCACATATAATGCAAAACATAAGAGTACACGTATAACATTTCAATACAAACCCCACTGGATCCATATATTCTTATTGGGTTCTTTACGCCTAGAAGTTGTGTATCCTCTCTGGCCCATCATGAAAAAGCAGGATTTACAATTTACATTCAATCTTAAATTCATCGTAGCAAACCTATATTGAAGCAGAAGGACCGAGAGCATCGAATAAAGAGATTGATCGGTTGCCATATATCTTTTTACCAAATCGGTCAGGATCGCAGATGGTTTGAATAGAGTTAACAGTAACACCATTAATGCCTCACGGAGGCGCATCTTGTCGCCACAGATAACATTTACTGAAACATATGTGGGACAAACAACGTTAGAGGTTCCGAAGCTATTGTTCCCGAAAAAATCTTCCGATGCTCAAGTTAGTTACGGTTTTCACCAAGTACATATTCTTGAAAAATAAAGAAATCTGTTTCAATTTTGGGTGTTGTGGCTGTAATGGTTTTCATTCACTAGGTTGAACATGAGTTCAACATATCCCTTGATAGGTCGTTATTCTGCTCTTTTATATCTCGGTTGCCAATATATGGTGAGAAGTTATGAGAGTGCCACGTCTCCTACTTCGCTGGCAGGCTGATGCCTGCACGTTTGCCAGCTATGTGACATATTGGATGGCTAGATTGCCTGTTGGTAGCTGCCTGTTCTGGCAGTTTGGCCAGAAGCTAGACTGAGGTGCTTGTGATCCCAGCAGTGTGGTATAGCAGCAAGGCCAGGGCAACAAAGTTTGAACCGCCGTGCAGTATATGGCTTGGACGAGCAGGAGGCCTAAGAGCCCGAAGTACGAGGTAGTGAGATTGCAGCACCACCTCTGTGGATGGGGTTGCAGCTGCTGTTGAGTTGGTTTAGTGGTGACCAAGTGTGCGCCCGAATGGTCTAATGAGCCCGCGCCGAGGTAATTGGTGCTGAGATCAACACCACTAGGTCGAGCAAATGGGTGGCATTACTGATAATTCAAGGTCTGAGTGAGCGTTGTTGGGGCGACCTGCATCCCATGACTCGCGTTGACCTGAGATGTCAGCTGGACTTGACTAGTTGAACTAGACAGAGTCTTACGCCTTTGGTGGGGCCAGTTGGCCATCACTAGCCGATGAGAATACTTGCCGTTATCATCAGGAGGGATTTTTTGGCCTCATCATATATGCCCCTAGAGTAGGCTTGCCAAACAAATAAAGGAAGACTAATTTTGGATAACGGATAAAAACTCCAGACTAATCCACTAGCTTACGCCTCTGACGTATCAATAGTTGAGTGGTTGTGTATCTGAAGAGTTCCCTACACGTTATTTTCAAAACGATTTGAAGTTGTAACATGTTATGGGTGTCTCATAGTGGGAGTTTCGGAGTGCACCCTTTCATTTCCTCTTCCTTTTCAATTATTCGAATCAAATATATAAGTCCAAATTCTCTCATAATTTCTCATTTTTGGAAATGATATTTTTCGGTGAGGATTTTACCGGTGTTGATGAGGCTAAAAATCTCTCCTAACGATAACAATAAGTGTTCTCATCTTGGCCAATCACGGTCAACATTGCTGGACCCCACCAATGAAGTCAGGTCCAGCTAACATCACAGGTTAAAGCGGCTCATGGGACGCAGGTCGCCCTAATGGCGTTGACTCAGCCCTTAAGTTATCAGTATAGCCACCCGTTTGCTGGACCCAACGATATTAACTTCTGCATCAACCACCATGGCTTGGCCACAATAGACCAGCAAGGCGCAAACTTGGTCTACACAAGCTCAGCAGCAGCTGCAACCCTATCCACATAGGTGGTGTTGTAATCTCACTACCTCGTAATTTGGGCACTTATTCCTCCTACTTAGGCCAGCCACACACTGCACGTCAGTTCAAACTTCACTGTCCTTACCATGCTGCTCGGCCACATTGTCGAGATCACAGACACCTTAGTCTAACTCGGCCAAACTGCCGATACATGCACCTACAAACAGGAAATTCAGCTATGCATCTTGACACATAGGGCTGCCTGGCAAACATGCAGATGTAGCCCTTTAGTGGAGCAATAAAAGTGGCATCCCTCATACTTTCTCAACATGCATTGGCTGCATCGAGCATATAAAAGGGCAGAAATACGAATGGAGATTCAACATCGCTAGGTATCTTCCTCGTTCTCCCAAATTCACACCGGCCGACCTCCAACTACTTCTATTTCTTCCAATTTTTTAATAGCTCATCTTTATCAAGTAAGTTTCCTCACTTGTTTTTCCATCCTCGATCATGTCATCTAATTACCAAAACCAGCACGAGGCTGCCTCTGATGCCGACGGACCACCTCTTATGACAACCGCCTCCCCACCATGTAGTTGGGGGCGGTTGCCACTCTAGTAGGGCCCAACCGAGTTGATGACCCTTGCTATAGTGTCGCTAGCTCACCATGCCTTGAACTATAGTCTTAAAGTGGTTCTCCCTAGCTCTTTATCCTTTGGGTCAATGACCCAAGGTGATCATGCTAGCCGGGCTAAAATCCATTTCTGCACCCTATCACAAGCCAAGCTGAATAAGCTCTGCCAGCTGTATCAAAATGAATATGATAGGCTTGATCCCATCCTTCCCCCTATTGGCCGAACTACGTATAACCCCCATCCAGAATATGGGCCATGCATGAGGAATACTTCAAAACCGCCTTCTCTTTTCCTGTCTCCGATCCCTTGAAACTTATTCTTTTGTTTTACCAACTTAGGCTACCTCCAGTTGGACAAATGGTCATTTAAATCTGGCCTATTATTTCCTCTTCCTTAAAGCTATTCAGGTTAGCTTTGATGTTGAAACTTTCAGGGGTTTTCTCACATGTGAGACCTTTAAGAGTTGGTTCTATTTCAGAGGCGAACCCTAAATAACGTGTTCCACTTTGTTGACGCCCTGCCATCTTTGAATAAAAATTAGAAAGGTTGATTTTTCTATATAGAAAAGGTTACCGCACCCAGCCAAGATATCTGGTGAACATCCAAGGACAACAATAAACTAGCAAACAAATAGCACCAAGGGGTGGCTCGAAGCTTTTACGGTTTCAAGGCAATCATTAACTAGTTTAAGGTTAGCAGCTATGCTTTAAAGAAGGCGACCTTAATCACTTTGTGTGTCGCCCCGAGTTCAGTATATTAGGAGAAAAAGGCTTATAAGTTGTCAGGGTAGAGAACAAGTCCTTTGCATTTTATAATCTCATTCCTTGTTTCTGGTTGAACTCACAAGACAGTTTGATGTATGTATTATGGCGAGCATGTCTGCTGACCTAGTTGTTGCAATGAAGGTAAAAAATAAAGGCAAGAAGGCTCCCATGGCAAGTTGAGCAGAGGCGACAGACTAGGTGGGTAGAGGCCCCATTTGGTTGTGGGAACTAGGTTAACTATCAACGAGTGTGTCAGAGACCAGAAAACCCAGAGGCCTACAGGAGCAGGGGGTGCACTCGCACCAGGTGAGTTCTGACCTGAAGACTTTCTTTTCTTTTCTCAACTCATTTTCTTGGTATAGCCCTATTTTGGTGTGTAGTGTTATTGCAAGATGCTAGGGCTGCACCCTCATTGGCAGGAGAGGTTCTGGCCGTCCGTGCTGATCTTGCCAGTGCAGTGGCTGTAGTGGAGATTGACACCTCAGCTGAAGAGGATGATGACGTGGTAGTGCTGGCCTCGAGACCCCCAAAGAGGAGAAAGGGTCAGGGCCTAGACCCTTCTTTGCACATAATTTAGTCATGAGGAGTGGCTCAGTCTGATCGAGTCACAAATCGCCTACGAATAACCCGGACGGAGGAACAAAGGGAGTCAAATGCAAAAAAGGACAGCACTGAAAAGATGGAGGCATCATGTTGTCTCAACAAAGATTCGGTGTTGCCAGCCGACTTGGAGAAGTTCTAGCCCCTATCTTTCGAGGAATTGGCAGATAAAATCCATCGGGACATGGCCTCTTCAGTGAAGGAATCAAGCACAGCGTTACATCGTGGAACCATCAGGCAGAAGTGCAATTCAAATATAGTGACTACAGCTGGCTATTCAACCTGTACACGCCAAGGTCACTCCAGCAGACCTATTAGTCACAACAGCCGATCTACCAGTCACATCAGCAGACCTACAGCGTCTTAGGCTTTTTGCTCCAAGCAAACATCCCATCTGCTATCAGAGGCCAGGGGCGGGAAACAACCGATAAAAGCAAACCAATACAGACCAAAAAAGGGATCCGAAATCCATTCTTGAAACGACTTGGAGCTAATACGATGAATCTTCTCCTCAGCCAATAACTGTGAGAATTTTCTAACTCCATACACAAAAATACATTCTCAGTGAGAAATGGCCCAAATTTACTTGAGCGTTGGAGGGTTTAACCCGGGGTCATCCTCCCGGGACCTCTGATCTTTGCTTCCTTGTGCAGGGCATTCAGGAAGCTATTCCAGCTGTAATCTTCAAAGTCAGTTAACAACTCTACAAGTTAGCTGACGATGTTTATTTGAGGTCATCTTTGACCCTTGGTGAAGATCCGACTTCATCATTTGGCGCTAGAAAGAGGGCCCTTAGTCCCTTGACCCAGTAAAACAGTTACTCAAATCTTTCTTAATTTCGATCTTACCAAGTTATTGAGAAAAAGATGGATAAAAAAGATGGATAAGAGTCCAAGAGACCTATGACATCTAAGAGAAGACAGAAAGCTTCTCAACACAAACAGAACAGTGTTCTACAGAGCCGGGAGAATCTTCAACTCCCACCATTGCCTTCACATATGAAGAGCATATACGAGCCATACACTATATGGCTCAAAACTCGGGTGTGTTCCAAGCTGTAGTGAGGGAAATGAAAGGGAAAACCTCTACAGCAAGGTCCAGTGGGTCCTATTCCAGTAACTCTTACCCACAAGACCACCTGGAGTACTATACAACTCGGCCTGACTATCACCCCAGGCGTCATGCCGAATTTATGGCTGAGGCGAGACATTCAGGACAAAAGTCAGCCACTAGAGCTTAAAACGCACTCAAAAAACATCTTTGCCATTCAAACATGGCAGAGAAGTTGACTATAAAGGCAAGGCCCCGCTGCAGGAAAGGTGCTCTGTCAAGATTCGATTAGGAGGCCAAGGTAAAGAAAGGTACTCTTTGTTGGCTTCAAAAGTCCATATCCTTTCCTACATAAGGAAGAAGTTTCTGGAAAGGGAACCTCAGCCCCTGGCTGGACCAATCCACAAAAGAGACCGCCGACTGT
The DNA here is from genome assembly GCA_036186865.1 of Eustoma russellianum. Taxonomy (NCBI): domain Eukaryota; kingdom Viridiplantae; phylum Streptophyta; class Magnoliopsida; order Gentianales; family Gentianaceae; genus Eustoma; species Eustoma russellianum. Next base: position 30,412,477 of record AP025059.1, on the reverse strand, counting down.
ACTGCCTTTATCATCATGATATTGGACATGATACAGAAGACTGTAGGCAGCTTGGAATGAAAATTGGGTGTCTTATCGAGCTTGGTCACCTACAGCGGTTTTACAATCCGAGGTCAAGACTACACAACAAGCTGGATTTTGGTAGGCCCCCTCCCGATGAGAATTGCAAACCTGGGCCTCATCCCGGGTTGCCAAGTAATGAGGACTCAGGTTCCGATAAAAAGAGGCTACGGGTTCCTAGGTGAACAAGGCTGAGTTAACAACAAGAGTCTGTAATTCAAATGGGTCAACGATTTATAGCCCCTTGCGTATATTCATAACTTTTCAACTAGGCCTTGCATTATTAAAGGGTCAATCCTTTGTTAGGCTCCCGCATGGCCCTCTATATTTCACCTCAGCAGGTCTGAGGAAGTTCAGCAGAACTCAACATCGGGACATGTTTCCCAATATTCTAACTCAACAGGTCTGAGAAGGTTGAGCAGGTCTCAACATTGGGACAAGTTTCCCCATATTCTAACTCAGCAGGTCTGAGAAGGTTGAGCAAGACTCAACATTGGGACATGTTTCTCTATATTCTAACTCAGCAGGTCTGAGAGGGTTGATCAGGACTCAACATTGGGACAGGGTTCCTCTATATTCTAACTCAGCAGGTCTGAGGAAGTTGAGCAGGACTCAACATTTGGGACAGGGTTCCTCCATATTTCACCTCAGCAGGTCTGAGGAAGTTGAGCAGGACTCAACATTTGGGAGAGGTTTCCCTATATTCTAACTCAGCAGGTCTGAGATGGTTGAGCAAGACTCAACATTGGGAACAGGTTTCCCTATATTCTAACACAGCAGGACTGAGAGGGTTGAGCAGCACTCAACATTGGGATAGGTTTCCCTATATTCTACCTCAGCAGGTCTGAGAGGGTTGAGCAGGACTCAACATTGGGACATGTTTCTCTATATTCTAACTCAGCAGGTCTGAGAAGGTTGAGCATGACTCAACATTTGGGACAGGGTTCCTCTATATTTCACCTCAGCAGGTCTGAGGAAGTTGAGCAGGACTCAACATTTGGGACAGGTTTCCCTATATTCTAACTCAACTTTCCCGAGAAGGTTGAGCAGGACTCAACATTTGGAACAGGTTTCCTAATATTCTAACTCAGTAGGACTGAGAGGGTTGAGCAGGACTCAACATTTGGGATAAGTTTCCCTATATTCTAACTCAGCAGGACTGAGAGGGTTGAGTAGGACTCAACATTTGGAACATGTTTCCCTATATTCTAAATCAGCAGGATTAAGAGGGTTGAGCAACATTTGGGACAGATTTCCCTATATTCTAACTCAGCAGGACTGAGAGGGTTGAGCAGGACTCAACATTTGGAATAGGTTTCCTTATATTCTAACTCAGCAGGTCTGAGAAGGTTGAGCAGGACTCAACATTGGGACAGGTTTCCCTATATTATAACTCAGCAGGTCTGAGAAGGTTGAGCAGGACTCAACATTTGGGACAGGGTTCCTCTATATTTCACCTCACCAGGTCTGAGGAAGTTGAGCAGGACTCAACATTTGGGACGAGTTTCCCTATATTCTAACTCAGCAGTTCTGAGAAGGTTGAGCAGGACTCAAGATTTGGGACATGGTTCCTCTATATTTCACCTCAGAAGGCCTGAGGAAGTTGAGCAGGACTCAACATTTGGGACAGGTTTCCCTATATTCTAACTCAGCAGGTTTGAGAAGTTTGAACATGACTCAACATTGGAGCAGGTTTCCCTATATTCTAACTCAGCAGGTCTGAGAAGGTTGAGCAGGACTCAACATTTGGGACATGGTTCCTCTATATTTCACCTCAGCAGGCCTGAGGAAGTTGAGCAGGTCTCAACATTTGGGACAGGTTTCCCTATATTCTAACTCAGTAGGTCTGAGAAGGTTGAGCAGGACTCAACATTGGAACAGGTTTCCCTATATTCTAACTCAGCAAGTCTGAGAAGGTTGAGCAGGACTCAACATTGGGACAGGTTTCCCTAAATTTTAACTCACCAGGTGTGAGAAGGTTGGGCAGGACTCAACACTGGGAACCAAGGATAGAGGCTGAAGCCCAAAACTTGTGGGAAGATCCAATGTAGAAGTGATTAAAGAACTCTTTTGGCAGAGCCGAAGACAAATACTTGCAAACTATGAAAATAGAGCAAGTAAAGTCTCTCAAGCCGAAGACAAATACTTGCAAACTATGAAAATAGAGCAAGTAAAGTCTCTCAAGCCAAAGGCAAATGAATCAATTATGGAAATAGAACAAGTAAAACTTCACATGCAGAAGACAAAGTCAAGAAAATTGAAACAAGCCGAAGAGCACAAGTTGAAGAAAGTACAATTTTCATTGAAGAAAGTATTTATTACAACTAGAAGAAAATGGGAAAAGTAAAAAAGACTTATTCTACTCTTCATCATCCTTATCCTCTCTGAGATCAGCCCCACTTTGAAACTTAGCTATTTGGTTCTCAAGAAGGTTTCCAGCCTCGGGGTTTTAGAGTTCAGCAATTTGAGGATGATTTTTGTCCAAATCTGGGTAGACTTCAGAGCAGGTGTCGATTGCCCAAGTTTGACCAACAGCTATCGCTGAGCCTTGCATCTTCAAGAAGTTACCAGTGAAAAACTCAGACTGCCTGAACTCAACAACGGCGGTCTCCTTAATCTCCTCAGCTTGAAGTTCAAATTGGTGGAGGAGATTAGCTTTGCTTTTCTTTTCAGCTTCCAATTGCTGGTTCAGCTCAGCTTTGCTATTGGATAGCTCTTGTTCGAAAGTACTGAGTTCTCTCTGGTAAAACTCCAGCTCAGCTTGGGACTTAGAAGACACTAACTCAACATCAGCCAATGATTCCTTCAGCTCAAATACTTGAGAATTAGCAGCGGCCAACTTGGCATCAGAATCTTCTTTTCCTACTCAAAGTCTGGAGATCTCTTCAGTAAGGACGACCACTTCAGATTTCAGGCTGTTCACCTGAGCTTCCAGCTGGTTCAACCTCAAATTTGTTGGGTCTTGCCACCTCTGCCAACCCATCATAGGCATTTCTAAGATTGGCATTGATCTCAGAGAGTTGGGCAAATTTGGCCCGTAGCTCTTCATCCTGCTTGAGTATGTTATACTTTTGAACCCGGTACTGCAGAAATCATTCTGGTTATAATAAGCATAAGGGATCAAACTAAAAAAGATGGAAAATATCAGAAAATCTTACCATGGCCATATTCATTGCAAATGAGTTCATGGCAGTATCCCAGTCCATACTGCCATAAAGTTGCCAATCATTGGGTAGTAATGACATCTTAGTTATCTTCCTAGCTACACTAGGATTTGTAGCAGTGTCAGCAAAGGAGAACTGCAGCGTCCTCGTACCCTGGCGGTTTCATGAGGAAGGCTCTCCTTCCGGCGCATTTCCTTCAGAAGACTCTCCTAAGAGCTCAAAAGAAGGAACCGTCTCATTAGAAATCCACCTTGGTGGAGGCATAATTTCCTCTTCGGCAACAGGAGAGGAAGGAATCACAATGGGGGCATCAATTCCCCCACTCCCATCATTTGGCTGAGCTGAAGCTGGGGCAAGGACTTGAGCTTCCGCTCGGACGGGATTATCAAAAGTTCCAGCTGAAGAGAAAAAAAGGTCAAGTGAACAAATAGAAACAAAGTATATTCGAAACCAACAAAAAGTAAGGATTCTACCTGGAACATCGATTTCGGTAGAGGCCAAATTTGCAGGAGTCATCTGCGCCTCGGAAAGGGATATGATAGAAGCCTGGCCCGAGGAAGAAGGTTGTTCTTCTGTCCTCTTTCTTTTCTTAGGGACCAAGTTCTTCAGCCTTGCAAGGGTTTCGGAAACCATGATTCCTGCAGAATTCAAGGAATGAAACAATCAAAACACGGACGCAATATCAGAACAAATCAAAGATGTTCAAAATGTTGCTATATACCCCAAACTATTCTACAAGCAATTGAGATGTGGGGTCGAAAGTTATGTTCTGGACACAAGTGTTTCGGGTCAGCAACACTTACAACTGGCATGTCAACTTTCTTCCAATCCACGGCCATGGGCAAATGTAACAATTTGGAGGCTTCATTACAAGACTTTTCGCTTGGCTTCCTATTATTTGCACTACAAGATTTCCAGAAGGTTCTTTCAGGTAATCCTATAGCTCTGAGGAAAAAGAAACGTGTAGTCCAATTTTCAGTGGAAGAGGGAAGGTTTACAACGTGAAAGTTTCCAATAGATGGATCCCTTCTACCAAAACAGTACCAACTATCTCTCTGTTCGCACACAAATATTCCCCTAAAAACAGCAAGTGAAAAGGCTTTTTGAGCAGCTCTTAGATAAAGCAGGTAACTAAGGATGACCTTAAGGCCATTAGGTGTTACTTGAGGAAGCCTAAGTTTGTAAGAATGCAAGATTTGGAATAAAAGAGCTGGAATAGGAAGATTGAAACCGGACTTAAAGTATTCCTCATAAAGTGCCTCATATCCTACTAGAGGGTCATAAGCAGTTTGATGTGGCAGGGGAAGAATGGGGGCAAAGGTGCTCCTATCAACGTTATAATGTTGACATAATTCGGGGAGGTCAGTGGCTTTCAAGGTGCACATTGAGTTCTGCACCGTTGAAGAAGGCACCATGGACTCTGGGGTAATCAAAGAAGAAGAAGAAATAACAAAAGCCATGAGTAAGATGAAGAAATGCTTACAGAAGTTTGAAGGGTTGAGCTGAAAGGAAGAGCATCGGAGTAAAAATGGAGAAAAGCTTCGGAGGCGAAGAGCAAAGCAGCAGAATAGGCAAACGTGCAGAATAGAAGAAGAAGAAAAGAAAAGGTTAGGGCAATTGTCCCTATTTATAGGTGGGAAAAATGAAAGGTTTCAACCTTACGTTTAAAATCCAAAAGGAGGTGACGGTTCAAGTATTTTCCCCCTCGAGTACTGAAACTGCCGAAAAGATAATGATGAGGCGTTGGAATTAACGCTTACATTAAAATCAGGAACTACGGCGCAGCTACGGGGATAATTGTTCAGTTAATGAAGACACGTCACAGGCTCATTAGAACAAGATTTAGTCTTCCTTCACAGTTCAGCTCAGCCACACAAAATCTGGGGGCAAATGATAAACCATAATTAATTATCTATTAGTCAACGACAGTCAACGATACAATTCCTGCAGTTCAGCACCCAAGCATTATCGTTCAGCCTTGACCGCACTTCAGTGGGGCTGCATGACATTCATTATATTATCGAAGAATATGCCAAGGTTTGCACCTCGTCACCAACTTCAACTTCAGCTTCTGCCCAAGTGCCGTACTTCAGACCACTTCATCTAGATTCAAAGTTGCACTTCAGCAAGAATTGATTTTGCGCTTCGGCGAAGCTTGGTTGGGCACTTCAGCGAAGGAATCAAGCACAGCGTTACATTGTGGAACCATCAGGCAGAAGTGCAATTCAAATATAGTGACTACAGCTGGCTATTCAACTTGTACACGCCAAGGTCACTCTAGCAGACCAATTAGTCATATCAGCCAATCTACCAGTCACATCAGCAGACCTACGGCGTCTTAGGCTTTCTGCCCCAAGCAAACATCCCATCTGCTATCAGAGGCCAGGGGCAGAAAACAGCTGATAAAAGCAAACCAATACAGACCAAAAAAGGGATCTGAAATCCATTCTTGAAACGACTTGGAGCTAATACGCTGAATCTTCTCCTCAGCCAATAACTGCGAGAATTTTCTAACTCCATACACAAAACTACATTCTCAGTGAGAAATGGCCCAAACTGACTAGAGCGTTGGAGGGTTTTATCCAGGGTCATCCCCCCGGCACCTCTGATCTTTGCTTCCTTGTGCAGGGCATTCAGGAAGCTATTCTAGCTGCAATCATCAAAGTCAGTTAAAACCTCTACAAGTTAGCTGACGACGTTTATTTGAGGTCATCTTTGACCCTTGGTGAATATCCGGCTTCATCATTTGGCGCTAGAAAGAGGGCCCCTAGTCCCTTGACCCAATAAAACAGTTACTCAAATCTTTCTTAATTTCGATTTTACCAAGTTGTTGAGAGAAAGATGGATAAAAAAGATGGACAAGGGTCCAAGCAACCTATGACATCTAAGAGAAGTCAAAAATCTGCTCAACAACAAACAAAACAGTGTTCTATAGAGCCGGGAGAATCCTCAACTCCCACCATTGCCTTCACATATGAAGATCATATGCGAGCAATACACTATGTGGCTCAAAACCCGGGTGTGTTCCAAGCTGTAGTGAGGGAAATGAAGGGGAAAGCCTCTGCAGCAAGGTCCAGTGGGTCCTATTCCAGTAACTCTCACGCACAAGACCACCTGGAGTACTCTCCAGCTCAGCCTGACTATCACCCTAGGCGTCATGCCAAATTTATGGCTGAGGCGAGTCGTTCAGGACAAAAGTCTAGCCACCAGAGCTTGAAACGCACTCAAAAAACATCTTTGCCATTCAAACATGGCAGAGAAGTTGACAATGAATGCAAGGCCCAGCTGAAGGAAAGGTGCTCTGTCAGGATTTGATTAGGAGGCCGAGGTAAAGAAAGGAACTCTCTGTTGGCTTCAAAAGCCCATATCCTTTCCTACATGAGGAAGAAGTTTCTGGCAAAGGAACCTCAGCCCCTGGCTGGACCAATCCACAAAAGAGACCGCCGACTGTACTACCTTTATCATCATGATATTGGACATGATACAGAAGACTGTAGGCAGCTTAGACAGGAAATTAGGCGTCTTATCGAGCTTGGTCACATACAGCGGTTTTACAATCCGAGGTCAAGACTGCACAACAAGCTGGATTTTGGCAGGCCCCCTCACAATGAGAATTGCAAACCTGGGCCTAATCCCGGGTTGCCAAGTGATGAGGACTAAGGTTCCAATGAAAAGGGGCTACAGGTTCCTGGGTGAACAAGGCTCAATTGACAACAAGAGTTTGTGATTCAAATGAATCAAGGATTTATTGCCCATTGCGTATATTCATACCTTTTCAACTCACCCTTGCATTATTAAAGGGTCAATCTATTGTTATGCTCCCGCATGGCCCTCTATATTTCACCTTAGCAGGTCTGAGGAAGTTCAGCAGGTCTAATGAGCCTGCGTCGAGGTGATTGGTGTTGAGATCAACACCACTAGGTCGAGCAAATGGGTGGCCTTACTAATAATTCAAGGTCTGAGTGAGCGTTGTTGGGGCGACCTGCACCCTATGACTCGCGTTGACCTGATATGTCAGCTGGACCTGACTAGTTGAACTAGATGGCGTCTTACGCCTTTGGTGGGGCTAGTTGACCATCACTAGCCAATGAGAATACTTGTCGTTGTCATCAGGAGGGATGTTTTGGCCTCATCATACATGCCCCTAGAGTAGGCTTGCCAAACAGATAAAGGAAGAATAATTTTGGATAACGGATAAAAACTCCAGACTAATCCACTAGCTTACGCCTCTAACGTATCAATAGTTGAGTGGTTTTGTATCTGAAGAGTTCCCTACACGTTATTTTCAAAACGATTTGAAGTCGTAACATGTTATGGGTGTCTCATAGTGGGAGTTTCGGAGTGCACACTTTCATTTCCTCTTCCCTTTCAATTATTCGAATCAAATATATAAGTCCAGATTCTCTCCCAATTTCTCATTTTTGGAAATGATATTTTTCGGTGAGGATTTTACGGGTGTTGATGAGGCTAAAAATCTCTCCTAGCGATAATGATAAGTGTTCTCATCTTGGCCAATCACGGTCAACATTGCTGGACCCCACCAAACACGCAAGACACCGTCTACTTTAGCTAGTCAGGTCCAGCTAACATCACAGGTTAAAAGCGGCTCATAGGACGCAGGTCGCCCTAATGGCGTTGACTCAGCTCTCGAGTTATCAGCATAACTGCCCGTTTGCTGGACCCAACGATATTAACTTCTGCATCAACCACCATGGCTTGGCCACATCAGACCAGCAAGGCGCAAACTTGGTCTACACAAGCTCAGCAGCAGCTACAACCCTATCTACATGGGTGGTGTTGTAATCTCACTACCTCGTAATTTGAGCACTTATGCCTCCTACTTACGCCATCCACACACTGCACGTCGGTTTAGACTTCACTGTCCTTACCACGCTGCTTGGACTCATTGTCGAGATAACAGAAACCTTAGTCTAGCTCGGCCAAACTGCCGATACATGCACCTACAAACAGGAAATTCAGCTATGTATCTTGACACATGGGGCTGCCTGGCAAACATGCAGATGTAGCCTTTTAGTGGAGCAAGAAAAGTGGCATCCCTCATACCTTCTCAACATGAATTGGCTGCATCAAGCATATAAAAGGGCAGAAATACGAATGGAGATTCCACATCGCTAGGTATCTTCCTCGTTCTCCCAAATTCACGCCGGCCGACCTCCAACTACTTCCATTTCTTCCAATTTTTTAATAGCTCATCTTTATCAAGTAAGTTTCCTCACTTGTTTTTCCATCCTCGATTGTGTCATCTGATTACCAAAACCAGCACGAGACTGCCTCTGATGCCGACGGACCGCCTCTTATGACAACCATCACCCTACCATGTAGTTGGGGGCGGTTGCCACTCTAGTAGGGCCCAACCGAGTTGATGACCTTGGCTATAGTTTCGCTAGCTCACTATGCCTTGAAATACAGTCTTAAAGTGGTTCACCCTAGCTATTTATCTTTTGGGTCAATGACCCAAGGTGATCTTGCCAGCCAGGCTGAAAGCCATTTCTGCACCCTATCACCAGCCAAGCTGAATAAGCTTTGCCAGCTGTATCAAAATGAATATCATAGGCTTGATCCCATCCTTCCCCCTATTGGCCGAACTACGTATAACCCCCCTCCAGAATATTGGCCATGCATGAGGAATACTTCAAAACCGGCTTCTCTTTTCCTTTCTCCAATTCCTTGAAACTTATCCTTTTGTTTTACCAACTTAGGCTGCCTCCGATTGGACAAATGGTCTTTTAAATCTGGCCTATTATTTCCTCTTCCTTAAAGCTATTTAGGTTAGCTTTGATGTTGAAACTTTCAGGGGTTTTCTCACATGTGAGACCATTAAGAGTTGGTTCCATTTCAGAGGCGAACCCTAAATAATGTGTTCCACTTTGTTGACGCCCTGACATCTTTGAATAAAAATTAGAAAGGACGATTTTTCTATATAGAAAAGGTTACCGCACCCAGCCAATATATCTGGTGAACATCCAAGGACAACAATAAACTACCAAACAAATAGCACCAAGGGGTGGCTCGAAGCTTGTACGGTTTCGAGGCAACCATTAACTAGGTTAAGGTTAGCATCTATGCTTTAAAGAAGGCGACCTTAATCACTTTGTGTGTGGCCCCGAGTTCAGTTTTTGAGGAGAAAAAGGCTTATAAGTTGCAGGGGTAGAGAACAAGTCCTTTGCATTTTATAATCTCATTCCTTGTTTTTGGTTGAACTCAAAAGACAGTTTGATGTATGTATTATGGCGAGCATGTCTGCAGACGTAGTTGTTGCAATGAAGGTAAAAAAGAAAGGCAAAAAGGCTGCCATGGCAAGTTGAGCAGATGCGACATACTAGGTGGGGAGAGGCCCCATTTGGTTGTGGGAACTAGGTTAACTATCAACGAGGGTGTTAGAGACCAGAAAACCCAGGGACCTACAGGAGCAAGGAGTGCACTCGCACCAGGTCAGTTCTGACCTGAAGACTTGCTTTTCTTTTCTCAACTCCTTTTCTTGTATAGCCCTGTTTTGGTGTGTAGTGTTATTGCAAGATGCTAGGGCTGCACCCTCGTTGGCAGGAGAGGTTCTGGCCATCCGTGCTGATCCTGCTAGTGCAGTGGCTGTAGTGGAGATTGACACCTCAGCCGAAGAGGATGATGACGCGGTAGTGCTGGCCTTGAGACCCCCAAAGAGGAGAAAGGGTCAGGGCCTAGACCCTTCTTTGCAACCATATTTTAGTCTAATCTGCGTTCCACTTTCATTACTCGTCGCAAAATCAATAAATTCTTCGAGACCTTCAACAAATCTAAAACACCACTCCCCGTTGTTTACTCTCTGGTACATCCACTTTCTATCGCTTCTCCTCGGATCCATTTTCTCGCTACACCTTCAAACTAACAGCAGCTATCTTTTTTCGTTTGTAGAAAAAAATCAAAATTCCACACATCTGTATTTTCGTTCAAAATTGATGATTGATGTGTTTGAAATGAGAGAAGAATGGGAGAGGAGAAGAAGAAAGACAATGGTTTTATCGTGCCCAGTACGTTACCGACGTAATAGCGACGAGATAGCGACCACAAACAAGCACAAATCTCGGAAACAAACAAACACAATACCGATGACTTAGCGACGAACGGCGACGAACAAGAAACACAAATCCCAGAGACAAACAAACACATATACCGACGACGTACCGACGACCAGCGACGAAACACGTCGTTTGATATGCTTTTACCGACGAAGTACCGATTACATTGCGACGCAAAACGTCTCTTCATTCCGTACGACATGTTTCGTCGCTACGTCGTCGGTACGTCGTCGGTAAAAGGCAGCCCGTCCAGTTCCCCATGCTTACAACTTACGATGTGTTGCGTCGCTATGTCGTCGCTGATTTCACTATATAAACAGTGTCAGCGTGTGCCCACAACAACATATAAAACAACTATTTTATAATCCAAAATGGTTCGTACTAAAGCGCAAGCACGACGTGGTGGACGTGGTGGTAGGGCGGCAACACCGCCAACTGAAGTGCCTTCTTCTTCAACTGTTCCTCCCCCACCTCCTCCCCCACCAGAGCCCTCTGAGCCTCGCCGGGATCGACAAATTGTCGATCTCCAAATAGAAGTACGAGATCTGTGGAACATGTTAGATGAGGTGAGGGCGCATGTCACGGTTCAGGAAGAGCGTCTCGACTACATAGATAAAAGGCAGATGCGGATTAAATCCAAATCTGCACAGTTGAGATGCCAACTGAAGGCGTGTGCGGAGAGTATAGCTTCTCTCTGTTCGGATGACGAACAGTGAGTGGCTACTCTTCGCTATTTAGCTTTTTTTAAATATTTCTTATTATATTTTGTAATTTTTAATTTTTAATTTTATATTAATGAAGTTTGTTTTTTAATATCGTATTTGTTTTCTTAATAATTATAACACGTGTTTTTATCATTTCTTGAATTTACCGACGCTTTACCGACGAAACAGCGACGGAAAACGTCTCTTCACATTATTCGACGCGTTTCGTCGCTATTCCATCGCCAAGTTGTCGCTATTCGGCAGTGTCAGTTCAGTTCCCAACGGTTGCATCGTACGATAAACATACGTCGCTAATTCGTCGCTACGTCGTCGCTATAACATCCGAAAGGTCAGTTCAGTTCCCAACGGTTGCATCGTACGATAAACATACGTCGCTAATTCGTCGCTACGTCGTCGCTATAACATCCGAAAGGTCAGTTCAGTTCCCAACGGTTGCATCGTACGATAAACATACGTCGCTAATTCGTCGCTACGTCGTCGCTATAACATCCGAAAGGTCAGTTCAGTTCCCAACGGTTGCATCGTACGATAAACATACGTCGCTAATTCGTCGCTACGTCGTCGCTATAACATCCGAGCATCGTACGATAAACATACGTCGCTAATTCGTCGCTACGTCGTCGCTATAACATCCGAAAGGTCAGTTCAGTTCCCAACGGTTGCATCGTACGATAAACATACGTCGCTAATTCGTCGCTACGTCGTCGCTATAACATCCGAAAGGTCATCACTGCACATTCCCAACGGTTGACAAATGCGTCGCTATGTCGTCGCTATGTCGTCGCTCATTTCACTATTTATACCCCAAACATCCGCTGTTATACATACACACATAGAACGTTATAAATAATCAAAATATGCCGCGTCATTTTAAAAGAACCCCAAGGCGTGGTGGACGGGCAAACAGTGCCCCTCCAGAAGGGCCTCCTCCTCAACCACCATCGGTTAAGCGAGAGGGTTCTGTATCTGTCTATGGCCCACCGCCGCATTAGGATGATCAAGAACAAATGCCGGTGCAGGACGCCGACTTCCGTATGCTGATGGCAAACATGCATCAGCAGTCGCGGCAACTGCACTACATGACTAGAAGGCTGCGGAAGATGAAATTTAGATACTACAAGCTCAAGCGCCTTCTCAAAGAGTTTGCGGAGAATGTCGCGGCCACTCTTTCGTCCGATGACGAAGAGTGAACGGCCCATCTCCGCATCTCTTTTTAGATTTTTTTTTATTTTTTCGTTTGATAATGTAACTTCTTATTATTAAATGAATGAGTATTTTTCCCAATTACCGCTTTCTTTTTCCTTAATCAATACACGTGTTTAATTCTCGATGTATCTGCGATGACACAACGACAAACCGAATTACGAACGGAAAGTAATTCAAAACATTTGCCACATACAGGTTTCATTGACAAAAAAACGACGATACACAACTCCAAGAACTTAGTAAAGGACGAATTTATTTTATACTTTTAGCGACACATTTGCGACGACATAGCGACGAAGCGTTATAAACTAAATAGCGACGAACAAAAACACGCAGAATAGCGACGAGACACCGACAAATCACCGACGTAATTCACCTGACTGACTATTTTTCTTTTAGCGACAACGAATTTCATCGTACTTTTGTCGCAATTAGCGACTACATTATTTTTGTCGCAGAGTCGTCGCTATTACCGACGAAACAACGACTATACGTTGTTCGTCGGTGATTTTTTCGTCGGCAAACCACAATTTTTTTGTGGTGGAAGCACGTCATTGGTAACTCTTATCTGAGCTTTGGAAACTTGTTCTGTTGGATTACTTCATACGATATAGTGACTACTCGCACCTGCCCAGGTCAAATGCGACAAACCTATGTCAGCTTAATCCCCTTGTTAGGGTCATAGAGACCTGTTGCTTGTTGGGGTACGCAAAACTTGTTGTCTCTTAATCCTCATGCCCATCATTGAAGCATGCACAAAACATGTTGTGGCTTAATCTCTTTGTTGTGGTGGTTGGTCATACATGCTGAGGCCAATTAGGAAACTTGTTTCGCACCCACCGTAGAGACTATGTGATGACTCAAACATACCGAGGCCACATAGTTAAGGTCATGCCTCAAGTGTATTACATTTTGTCTAGGCTATTTCTATTATAAAATACTATACAAAAACAATGAACGAACAAAGCGTAATTGATTTTCTTGAGAGAAAATTTTTGTGGAAAAGTTCTATCAGCTAGAGTTTCGAACTTCTAGGCTCCAGAAGGAGAAGCACTGAAGATGCCATATGGCCTTTCCTATTTTAGGTCAAGACCATCGGAAGGACCGACCTAACTAGCAATATTCTTTCAAAGGACGAGGTCCCCCACTTTGAATAATTTGTGCCACACTATCGCGATGTGATATTGAGAGATCAAGCTTTTGTACTACTCTATCGAATATGAGCTTGCTCTATTTTTTCTTCCAAACTATCGAGATTTAGGATTTGACTTTGATTATTATTCTGGTCAGAATAATTTTCTAGACTTGCTGACGTGGAGCAAATCTCAGCTCGAACTGCGGCTTTGGAGCCGTACACTAAAGCAATAGGACTTTTCTTGGTTAAGATGGAAGAACTTGTGGGATATGCCCATAAGATATTTTGCAGCTCGTCTACCCATCCTATTCTGGCTTTTTTAAGCCGTTTTTATGAACATTCCTTCCAATTTAGGTTGGCAAACTCTACGAAACTGCTATCATGAGGATGTAATACCGAGGTGAAATGCTATTTCATTTGCAGCTCAGCAAACTAGTCCTTAACTAGGTCATCAGCAAATTGCTTTCTGTTATCAGAGACCAAGATCCTTAGAAGTATGAAACGACAGATAATGTGCTTTCGCAAAAAAATTTTCACATAATTCACGTCATTGCAGCCAGAGTTTTTTCTTTGATCCACTTTATAATGTAGTCAACAAAGATGAGAAGATATTGAGTAGATCTTAGAGCACACGGTGACGGTCCAATGGGATCGATCTCCTATTGAACAAATGGTCAGGGGCCAACAATGAAAATCATTTCCTAATTGGAATGATGAGATAAAGTAACGTGCGCCTGGAATGCCTTTACCAATTCAAGAGCATCTTGGTGTCAAGTATGCTAATAATAGCCAGTCATATAACACTTGCATGGGGGAGACCTTGAACTAGAATAATTGCTGAATATTTCCATACAAATCTCATCAAGAATATAATCTCCTTCGTATTTAGATACAAACTTTAGCATGGTTGAGAGAAAGACCTTCTATGCAAGACTTCGTTGAAGATAGTCTACCTGGCCATTTGATGCGCAGTTTCTTCGCTGCTTGTTTATCTTGCGGCTGAATGCCATGCTTTACAAAGTTGACAATCTCTCCATCCATGTGCTATAAAAGTCAGCTTGGAGCACATCGGCTTGGTCATAAGCTTCATGCTTAAAAAGCTCCACCACGATCTTTTTGCAAAAGGTCATTGGAGTCGATGATGCGAGAGGAGAAAGTGTGCTGGACCTTTTGTTAAGCGTCCTTGTAATGTGTTTGATCTCAAAGGACTCAAATTATTCATTGAGATTCTCGACCTTCAGTAGATACTGCTTCATCTGATCCTCTTTGGTTTTATAGTCACTGTTGACTTGTGCCACGATAAGTTAAAAATCATCGTGCGATTTAATCTTTTGAGGCCTCTAATTTTCTGGCGAGGCTTAGGCTGGGAATCAAGGCTTTGTACTCAACTTTGTTATTTGAAGTGTTGAAGTTGAATCAGAACGCATACTCAAAATTTTCTTCCTTTGAACTTATGATTAGGAGGCTTGCCACTACGACCATGGGAAAAGGATCCATCAATGTAGATGCTTCATTGCTCCTCACAGAGCTACTCATTCTCTACTGAAATCCTTAAGGCAACAAAATATGCCAAAGCTTAAGCCTTGACGGAAGTCTATGGTCGATAGTCGATGCTGTATTCGGCCAATTCTGCCATCCACTTGGCTGCTCGGTCCGACGTCTTAGGCTTAGACAAAATGTTTTTAAAGTTTTGATGTGTGACAACCATAATAGGATGGACTTGAAAGTAGGTCCTGAGTTTCCTTACAGCTATGGCTAGTGCCAAGACTATCTTCTTAGCATTAGTATATCTCAAATCAGGACCATGAAATACTTTGCTTACAAAGTATATTAGCCTGTTTATGTTGTCTTCCTCTTTTATTTAAACAGCACTGATAACTTCGTGACAGACGGCTAACTCAGGGGTGGGCGAGGTTAAAGTAGGCACCTCGGCCAGGTAGGACTTCAGATCATCAAAGACCTGTTGACACTTTTCATCACACTGAAACATAGTTGTTTTCTTTAAAATCTAAAAGAATAAGAGTGATCTTTTTGCTGACTTGGAAAGAAATCTATTTTGTGACGAAATCCTTCCAGTAAGTCGTTGCACCTCCTTGATGTTGCAAGATGGGTGCAGATATTTTGAAGTTTCAACAGCATTTTTTAGGACAAAAGGCATATTGATGTAGCAGAAGGCGCCCTCTTTAGTAACGAAGGAGGTTTTCTCTTGATCCTCCTTATCTATGGCTATTTGATGATAACCTTTGAATGCGTCCAGAAAGTCAAAGGCTTTATGTCCAATTGTTGAATCCACCAATATGTTGATCTTTGGCAAGGGATAACAATCTTTCAAGCATGATTTATTCAAATCAATGTGTTGAGATATGAAATATTTTGATGATGTAAAAAGATGTTTTGAATAAGTTAAAAAGAAAATTCACACTTGGAATTTGAATCAAAAATGATAAAAACAAATTATGGGACGTAGATCTCTCACATAGATCGATCCATGTATACATCAGTCTCTCCAAGAGAGACATCGATCAATCTATGTTAGAGTTGCCCAAGGTTGGAACCTTTCTATCCAACATCGATCTCTCAAAGGCTGGGACATCGATTGATTGACGTCACTTTAGTCTCTGAGACATCGATCGATCGATGTGGAATAGGTTCCAAACAAGAACATCTATGGAAGACATCGATCTCTCAATCTGAAGGATATCGGTCAATCGATGTCACATCAGTCTCTCAGGGAGACTTTGATCGATTGATGTATGGCATTTTCAAACTAGAACCTCTATAGAAGACATCAATCTGTCAGTCAAAGAGACATCGATAGGTCAATATCACATCAGTCTTTCAGGTAGAGACTTCGATCGATCGATGTGCTGCAGGTTCAAAACTGGAAACTCTCTGGAGGACATCGATCTCTCAACCCAGACATATCGATCGATCGATGTCCTCTGGAATTCAAATTATTATGGCCATTGGAAAAAAAATCCAAGAGAGATTCATGGTGATTTCTCTTTTCAATCTTGTTCAAATTTCTTGCAAACTTTTCTCTAACATAATACTTGCTTCCTTGATTATTGTATCTGATGATGTCAGATTTATCACTAATGTAAAAGTAGAAATATCTGGGGGTAAGCCGTTATTCCTCCGTCAATTGTCCTTCAAGGAAACCTGAGAAAGGAAAGAAAGCATTAGGGGACCTAGGGCGCTGCCCCGGGAAAACCCTCTGACGCTCAAGTCAGTTGTGGGCATTTTAGCGTATAACCTAGACTGGAATGAAGGTTGTATGGAAACCTGTTTGAGGTCGGCCAAATTGTTAGCCGGGCTGAGATGAATCCAGTTGATGTCTTCTTAGAGACTTAGGAAGGCTTGGAAAGACTTGCCCTTCCTTACTGTTGTGGAAGCTCTTTTATAGTTAGCGAAGCTGGGAGCTGCGTGTCCCACATGGATGAAATAGGGACGTCTGGCTGGCTTGCATGGCAGCCGTGTGGCCGCTAAGGGTGTCGGTTTTCCTCTGTATGGTCGACAGCTGGAGAGATAAGACTGCGTGAAGGCCACGTAGCGAACAGCACTGTGATTGTTGTAGCCTGACCGAGGTTAATTAATCAGAGACCTACAACCGAGATGAGCCCTTGACAACTGGAAACCAAAGGATTAGACTCCTTTGGCCGAGCTTGATGTTTAGCCGAGATCCTTAGTGGCTGAGGTGCCATTTTGCTATGGCCGAGGTGCTCATTTTGCTATGGCCGAGGTGCCATTTTGTCGGGCAGAAGCGCAGAGGCCTCGTACCGAGATATCTGGGCCGAGGCTTTATGGCCGAGCTATTCTTTGGCCGAGATAGGGCTCTGAGGCCGAGATAAAACCCTTTGGCCGAGGTAAGGCCATTAAGCCGAGGTGAGACCCTTAGGCTGAGGTGAGGCCCTTAGGCTGAGATGAACTCAATTCCCAGAGGGTGCCGACCGTGTGGCCGAGGTGGTGAAGGGACTTTATGGCCGAGATAGATTATTTGTTCATCTCTGACTTGGTCTAACACCAGGCCGACCTGCGGCACTTAGTTGCTTTTGTGCCCTGGCTAAGCGTTGATCGTCATTGACTAACGGGGGGTATTTTTGGATCATCATTTGCCCCCCAAATCAGTCTGGCTGACCTGACCTGAGAGGGCAGGTTGATCTGCTCAAATTATTATCCCCAGACGGTGTTAAACCTCTGATCAAATCATTTCACGCATTTATTAGAGTGCACAGTACAAAGCGTCCATGTCAATTTCTGGCTGACATGATTGGACTGAACTAATCAGGCGGATCATGTTTACTGGCACGTGTCCATCTCGGATTGGTGCGTCCTGCACAATTACTGTCTGCGCAGACCGAGGTGACGATGGTACAACTTTTGGTACGACGGTTCATAATTCGGTGTCAGCCAGCTTTAAATGTGGTGTGGGAATCGAGGTCGGCCTTCTCGAGGCGACCTTTGGGATAGCCGAGATCGTTGCCTATAAATAGGCCTTTACTCCTCATTTTAACTCTTTACCTTCTGCTTTCCTTCATTCCCAGCTTTTGCTCTTCATCGGCGTTAGGTTCCTCTCCGGCGTGGTTTTCTACTCTGGCGTTCTCTTTGCCTCGACGATTCTCTTCTCTTCCGGTGAATTGCCCGTAAGTTTCCTCTTCTAGCTTCCATGTCTTACGCCTCTGATTCACAGAATCTGAGGGAGCTTCCTACATTGGTAATGAAGGAAACCCCAGTTCTTCGTCGGAGCAGACGGTTGTTTTTGACAACCGTCTTCTAGTTCGGCCATCAAGTGGCGCTGGTGATGTTGTCGGCCCTAGTAGCCATGCTCCGCCGAGCAGAACTGTGACCATGGTGGAGGTTTCGCCGGAGCAGGCAGAAACCATCCCTGCTCTGGGAACTGCCGCAGTCCCTCCTAGGTCTAGGGTTTCAACTCTGCCAGTGGGAGTAGTTTATAGGGGGTCTCCCTCAGCCGAGGTTCAAGAATCTTTTTGTACTCTGTCCGAGGTGGACGTATCATTGATATGTGGGATGTATGATATCGATGTTGAGCAATTCGATCCCATTCTTCCTTCAGCCAATCAAACAGCCTATGACCCTCCTACGGGATATGAAGCTATTTATGAGGAGTACTTCCATTCTGGGTTCCGTCTTCCCGTCCCAGTCTCTTTATTTTGAATTCTTCATTTGTATAATCTTAGGCTTCCTCAAATCAAGCCTAATAGTTTGAAAATTATTCTATCTTTTCTTCTCTTCCTTAGAGCATCCGAGATCCCCTTCGATCAGAGGATCTTTAGGAGTTTATTCTCCTGTAGGTCTTCTATAAGTTGGTACTACTTTACCAAAAGAGTGACCCCTGAGGATTTCAACTATGTTGTTCATATACCCTCTTTTAAGAAGAATTGGAAGGGTAGATTCTTCTATATCAAGAAGTTAGGGCTACCTCGGCTGGACATATGGAAATCGGGTAAAGCCGACAACATGAAGCCGAGCTCAGAGTACTGTGATGAGGCAGCCAAGTTGTATTCCCTGCCCACATTCATTGACTGGCATAGGGTAAATGATTCAGTACTAAAGGCGGCCGATCTGAGTTCCTTAGCCTCAGGTCCTCATTACAAAGCCCTTTCTCCAGAGAATTTGGCAATAGTCCGGGGTATGCACTAGTACTTCTTGTCTTTTTATTCTTTATCCGCCCCCACTTAACCTTGTGTTCTTGATACAAGTTTCATGGCTCCTAGAGGCAAAGACTTTGCAGCCAAAACTGCTAAGGCTGCTGCTCGCAAGAAGGCTCAAACTGCGAAGGCAAGGGCCGAAGCCGCTCAGGGGCTGCCCCAAGCCGAAGGCACTGCCGAGGCCGAGGTGAATCAAGCAATCATGATTGCATCTGAGTCAACCACTCTAGGTATTTTACACTTTTTAGACTTGTAAAATTATTCACTTTGGAGTGGTTTCTTACTTTGGCTACTATAGTAGAGGCAAGGGCCGAGATCCCCCCAAAGGATCCAATTCCAGCTGATCTCGGACAGACCCAGTAGAATGCAGGCTCTGTTCTGAGGAAAAGGCAGAGGGAAGACGCCCCCATCCCCGAGGCTGAGATGCTGCCAGCCCAAGAACAAACTTTAATGGTGGGCGAGTTTGATGAGGCCGACACCGTGATGACTCCAGCTGTGGCCAAGAAGATGACTAGCTTAATACTGCCTCTGGACAAACAGCGTGTTTCAACCGCATCCTGGGGCAGCTTGGTCAACTCTGTTCATATCCACTCTGCCTTGGTATGAACTAACTTGCCTTGTTATACCCATTGAGGTTTTACTAATGTTGTTTTGGTGAACCAGCTAAAGGTACAATTATCTGAGCTCATCAGCCGAGATGAAGAGCTGCAAAGTCAGCTGGCGGCCAAAACCCAAGAATCTGAGGCAGCTTCCCAAGACATCACAGCCTTAAAAACTGATATTAATAAGCTTCAAGGACAGAAGGAAGAAGCTGAGGTCAAGTGGGCTATAGCTAACTCTTTGGTAGCCGGGCTGGAGAAGAGAAATGCTGACTTGGAGGCATGTTACAATCAAGTGATGGCAGAGTTGGGGAAAGGCTGAAGGCTGAAGAAAATAGGCATCCAATTTTGCCCTTCAACTTTCAACGGCCAAGGCTGAAGCAGTGGCCGAGTTCAAGAAATCTGAGTTCTTTGAAGAAAACATGGTGCTGCTGCAAGGCGTAGTTCTGCAGATGGGCCAGACAAAGGCCATTGATATCTGCACCGAGGTCTGCCCCCAACTGAACAAGGAGGATCCTCGGCTGGTTGAGCTCTATAACTCCCATGCTGAGGCCGAATTCAAAGCTCAGTTCCAGAAGTTCACTGATGGGGCAGACTTGCGTGAAGATGAAGAGCGAATCTAGTCTTAGATTGTAATAAGTGTACTCTTATCATCAATGAAAGTTTCTGCCCTCTTAATTTGCAGTTCTCGTTTGTTTTCGAGTTTTTTGCGTTTCAGTGTTTTCAACTTCAAACTTTTTGTTGCCGAGATCATACGTCGGCCTCGTTAATCTTGAACAAATCCGTTTAAAAGAAACTAAGTCCACAGACTAGTGTATCTCTGAGCTTTTCAAGTTTATTGTTGCCGAGATTGAATGTTGGTCTTATTAAACCTGCTCAGTTTTAATAAAAGATTGATAAAATAAACTTTACCTTGCCACGCTGAGCTAAATAAGAGAATCGTGCTGCCTTGGCTGAGATCCCATTTAGAGGGATAATTCTTTGAGCATATCTGGCGTATGCTAGCCGAGGTGGGATATAAAGGTATCTGCCCCCCGACATTTTCCAGATTTGCCAAGGTCATACGAGTTTTTCCTTCAGCAGCTTGTTGCCTCGGGCATGCCAAGGTCTTTTTCCACCCTTTAGCGGGCTTCTGCCTCGGATGTGCCGAGGTCTTTTTCCACCCTTTAGTGGGTTTCTGCCTCGTTCCTGCCGAGGTCTTTTTCTACCCTTTAGCGGGCTTCTGCCTCGTTCTTGCCGAGGTCTTTTTCCACCTTTTAGCGGGTTTATGCCTTGTTCCCGCCGAGGTCTTTTTCCACCCTTTAGCGGGCTTCTGCCTCGTTCCTGCCGATGTCTTTTTGCACCTTATAGCGGGCTGTTGCCTCGGACGTGCCGAGGTCTTTCATAGGAAACTTTTCAGTTCCACAGAGTTGTCCACAACATTGTGAGTTGGATAAGCACAAACTTTTCATTGCCGAGAAGTCCCATGCACCGAATGGTGACTAACTTTATCGAATGCCGTACAAACTCATTACAAGGCCGAACTGGGGGTTTTCGACTGTACAAGAAAATTGGTCCCATTCAGAGCTCGGCTCATTGTCATAGCAGCCTAATTCGCTTGCAGTCCTTTGACTCAGAGCTGCTGCCCAGATTGGTCTCCGCCTCGGGGATTGTCTAAGCCAGATCTGCTGCGCAGGCTTGATCTCGGATCATAAAATTGCTACAGATGGCCCAGTTCAATCAAGCGCACAATCTCCTGGACGAGTTGCCTAAAATCTTCTGTATCATGCCTAATATCATGGTGATGTAGGCAGTAGAGTTGTGGGTTCCTCTTGTGGAGTGGCCCTGCAAGGGGCTGAGGTTCTCTGGCCAGACTCTTCTTCCTCATGAAAGAGAGGATGTGGGCCTTTGAAGCCAACAAAGAACTTCTTTCCCTGCTCTGGCCCCCTAACTGAACTTTGATAGAGGCTTTTTCTCGCCGTGAGGCCTTGTTTTCCCCAAGTCTGAATGGCAGAGATGAGGTTGGAGTGCACTGCATGCCCAGGTAATCAGACCTCTGTATTGAATATCCTGCTTCAGTCTCAATCTCGGCTTGGCATTCAGAATGATATCCCGACCGAGATGGGGAATATTCCAACTTTTGTGCACTGGAGTTGCTGGGAGAGGGGCCACTGGTACCTTCTGCTAAGGCTTTCCCTCTCATTTCTATCACAGCTCGGAAGGCTGCCGGATTTTGAGCCACGTAATGTATAGCTCGCATATGCTCTTCATGTGTGAAGGCAATAGGAGTTAAGAACTCTTTTGGCTCCGTAGAACGCTGAGCAATTGGTGGCTGGGAAGATCCTTGATCCCCAGATGTCATAGGTTGCTTGGACCCTTGACCATCTCCTTGGCTCATCTTCCTCTCAATAACTTCCAAGGACAATTAGGAATACTTTGAAGGAATCACTGGAGGAACCTTGAACAGATATTTCGTAAGCAAAGGGACCCGAAGGTTCAGGCCCTTCCTTCTAGCACCAATTTGATGATGTCAGATTTATCACCAATGTAAAAGTAGAAATATCTGGGGGTAAGCCATTATTCCTCTGTCAATTGTCCTTCAAGGAAACCTGAGAAAGGAAAGAAAGCATTAGGGGACCCAGGGCGCTGCCCCAGGAAAACCCTCCGACGCTCAAGTCAGTTGTGGGCATTTTAGCGTATAGCTTATACTGGAATGAAGGTTGTATGGAAACCTATTTGAGGTCGGCCAAATTGTTAGCTGGGCTGAGATGAATCCAGTTGATGTCTTCTTAGAGACTTAGGAAGGCTTGGAAAGACTTGAAGTGGCTTCTTTCTGTTGAGGAAGCTCTTTTTATAGTGGGCGATGCTGGGAGCTGCATGTCCCAGATGGATGAAATGAGGACGTCTGGCTAGCTTGCATGGCAGCCGTGTGGCCGCTAAGGGTTGCTGTGCCGGCAACTCCCCTCTGCATGGCCAACAGCTGGAGGGGTAAGACTGCATGAAGGCCACGTAGCGAACAGCACTGTGACTGTTGTAGTCTGGCCGAGGTCAATAGTCAGAGACCTGCGGCCGAGATTGGCCATTGACGGCTGGGAGCCGCTGGATTCCTTTGGCCGAGCTTGATGTTGTGCCGAGATCCTCAGTGGCTGAGATACCAATTTATTATGGCCGAGGTGCCATTTTGTCGGGCAGAGACGCAGAGGCCTTGCACCGGGATGTCTAAGCCGAGGCTCTATGGTCGAGCTACTCTTTAGCCGAGATAGGGCCCTAAGGCCGAGTTAAAGCCATTAAGCCGAGGTGAGACCCTTGGGCTGAGGTGAGGCCGCTAGGCCGAGATGAACTCCATCCCCAGAGGGTGCTGACCGTGCGACCGAGGTGGCAAAGGGACTCTATGGCCGAGATAAATTATTTGTTCATCTCTGACTTGGTTTAACACCTGGCCGACCTGCGGCACTTAGTCACTTTTATGCGCTTGCTAAACGTTGACCGTCATTGACTAACGGAGGGTATTTTTCTGATCATCAGCATCCATGTCTAAGATTCTCTAGGTTGGCTTTGGAGGATCAAATCAATCCATAGAATGGCTTAAGGCCATTTTCAATTTATCAAGACTTGGGATTGACTTGAAAACGTGGGAGAGGCTTCAAAAATGTGGTTAACATCTCCTATAAATAGAAGAAGCTCAAATGAGACATATATACACTTTCACCATCATCAAGCTTCATTCTTCAATATTGTATATTTCTCTCATTTGTGTAAAGTGCTTAAAGCTTGTTAAGCCTTTATTTGTTCTTCATTGTTGTATATTGAGAGATAGCAAGTCTAACAAGACCTCTCACTGGCTGTCTTGCCCACAGGATTTCTTAACCTAGTTTGCAGAAACTTGATGTTAAGTAAACTCCAAAGAGAACTTTCAAATGCTATTGCCTTAGCTTATCAATTGAAATTAAACTCTATGGTTAGCAACTGCCATCTAAAGAACTTTTAGTTGGTCTAACTGGCTGATCGGATGGAGGGAAGGACTTTTGTTTAACTTACAGACTTACCGCTAGAAT